>JAECUM010064062.1:0-11990 GCA_016617855.1 Megalonaias nervosa | reverse complement strand
GTTTGGGTATTAACGTTCTGGCCATTACAGATAATGCTGGACCGAAGAAACCACTATGTTTTGCCATTGCAGTTATTTGTGCAGCACTTAAATTTAAAACAAAAGGTTTTTTTTGCGATCGTATTTATTTACTTGTTTTTTGGTTAACATTAATTTTGTTAAAGTACCCGCTGCGTTATGGTTGACCTTTAATGATACTTGTCTTTTCTTTGCAACAGCGGCTGCTAATTTTTTAACTTGACCATCGGTCAAATATATTTCTTTTACAATATATTTTGTCATCTTATATAACGATTACAGATTAAACTTGTACTGACATTTTACCTCTAACAGAGTCAATTGTAACAAATCTATCGCTTATTACTAACGCATACACGTTTAACTGCGCTACTGGAGCTGGAGCTGCTCCTAGTGTCCAAGTAATTTCAATATCAGCTGTGCTGTCTACAGCTCGCTCGCTATGCTTACTAACATCGAAATAAAATATCGGATAAAGTGTACGAAATTCCTCCACTGATATCTGAGATCCATCTCCAACATCTTGATATTTTTGCAGTGCGTCAAGCCGGTACATGTACGGTCGAGTAATATTTTTATTAGCGTCATTTGCAAAATTGCATTCTATCGCTCGTTCTGGATATTGCTTTGAATTTATTCTAGCGTATATTCGTCTAACATCAGCATTATCAAATATCGCATTATTTTGTTGTTGGTTACCACGTCGCGCTTGTCTCTGAAATACAACAAATAATTGCCTTGGTTTTTGTTCACTTGGTGTCGTTGTAACTCGCCATGTGTAGTCGGTGGTATTCGGAATTGCTGTTTGATATATTTTATGTTGCTGAAAATAAATTCTGTTTGTGTGTTTTTCCAGCATATCATTTAATTCCGCCATTTTAGTGATAGACGGAGTTATTCTTGGCATCCATAGTTCAAGTTTGTTTATGACAAATTGTACATCGGCTCCACCATACCGAAATAAACAGTCATTTTGTTCTGATCGATCTAAAATAAGCGTATGTTTAACTCCACGAAATACTTTATTATAGTCCCTGCAAAAGCCAAATATTGTACTTAGTGGCAGCATCATTGTAATTTGACGTGATACTGCTGCAAGTGCCTTTCTCCTAGTATAACCATCATTGTAATTTATATTTCTTCTGTTATGAGCAAATATGTTATTAACATGTTCTAACATTGCATTGCCGTCTGCAGCTGCATCTATTTCATTTACATCAAGATTATTACAAGCAGCATTAAATGAAACTCTTGTAGCGTCTGCATTAGCGGCTGCATCTGGTGCTGCTATACCTAGCGAAGCAGCATTAAGGATAAGAAAATCTCTTACAGTTACAGCATCTGCAGCGGCATTAGCTCCAGCCACTAAAATATGTGCTAATCCTGATAAAATTTCAACTGATGCAGCAACACCTGCACCACCAGCTCCAGTATCTTTAAACCACATCATATTAGTTGCAGTTGATTTGAAGTAGTCATCGGAAAATGAAATGATATTTAATATTGTACTTGCAACTTGTAAGTGATTCGAAATATCTTCGACAGTTTGAATGACCAGCTGATATCGAGCACTTTTAAATAAACACCAACCATCGTTTATAAGAGCTACTTCTGTTCCAGCTGCAATTGCTGCAGGTGGAACAGCTACTGTCATAATCCGGCCGCGAATTTCCAACATTGCTTTATGAGGAAGCAAAAATACGTCCTCGTCTCGAGTATTAAATGTCCTGGAGACAGCCTTATTAGGATCGTTAGAATTTTCATCAAGATATTCAACGTATTCGAAGTTTGTTACTGCGTCGTCTGTGTCATGAGTTTCTGCTAAATCGAGATAATTTTTAACAGACATTTTTTTATTTATTAGGTTATACAAAATTATTTCGGTGTTCTTACTTTAGATATTAATTTTTGTATAATTTGTTCTCCTCGTGGTGATAAAAGTGTTTTTGTTGTTGTTATCATTGCGCGTTGAGTTTCTTTTGTTGGTGCGATTTCTGAAATAGCTTGTTTGATTGTCGGTATACCACGTTGTGGATCGCCTTTTATTTTATCAGTTATTTTTTGCCCCACGGCAGTTCCAGCAGCAGATGCAGCTCCAGTTGCAAAAGCTTTTGATGCGTCAAGTGCAATTGGTGGAACGTTTTGAGCTGTTCCTGGAGCATTTTCTATAATTTTAGCAAATATATTTCCCAAAAATCCTCCTACTATTTTTCTTCGATAAACTTTTTTTCTCTGTTTCATTATATCTGAGGTTGCATAATTTTACTTCCAAATCTTTCAGAAAATATGTTTACGTTTCGCGTAGGTGTAAATAATAAGTAACAATTTCATTATTAAGATCTAACTGTCTTCCAGACTGATCTGTCAACTGCATATTTACTTCTGTTATTTGATTTTCAACGTTTAACGGATAATAAATAACCTGACGTGGACTAATTTGCATAAGAGATCCTGGTGGAACTTCTGGTGAAAAACTGTTTATCGTTTGTCCTTTACTACCTAAGGCTGAGTAAGATCCAGATGCGACAGAGCAATTTACCAATATTGTGTTTACATCAGTTATATTTACTGGATATATACCATCAAATGTAACAGGTTCTTTATAAGCAATATAATATTTATCTTCAAATCCTATCAGTGGTGCGATATTGTTGGTAATAAAAAAATTAACTAATATATTTTTTAATGTCATTCTAGCGCGTAAAGTATTATAGTTTGGTGTTAGCTCAAAATTATCAGCTCCTCCTCCATTTTTTGTTATAAATTCTTTTATTGTTTTATTTAGATCAGTAAGATTATAAGCTCCTTGTGGAATTTTAAGTTTTTTCCACGTGGTAATTGATAGATCGCTAACAGCAAATGTAAAATCATCGTTAATCCCAGTTTTTACATTAGGCATAGAATTCCAACACGTACAGGAAATTAGTCCAATTTCATATTGTTTTTCATGATCTAGTTCTATTGGCGGAATATATTTTACTGAAAAATTTGCGCTATCTTTATCAGATTGACTAGAGTCTAGTAATAATGTTGCTGACATTTATTATTATATTTTTATAAAATTAAATCGCAGCGATTATATCAAATCGTGATGTAAAGTTTTGTATTCGTCAGATGTTAATAAATTTTCTGATCTCAAATTATCAAGTATGTCAATAATTTCATTGTCAATTTCAGCACCAACATTTCCAGCTTCTTTTGGTGATATCAATAGCATTAATCTGCCTATCATTTCAGTAACTGATAAAAATATTCTAGCTCCAGTTCCAGTGTTTTCTAAAAGTTTTTTTAAACGCTCATTATCATGATGTTCAAATAAACTCTTAAAAGTGTACCCTTTTTCAGCATATTTTTTATCTCTAAATTTTGATGCAGTATTTTTAAAAACACCGGCAATAACAGCATCTCTAGCTTTTTCATAAAGTCCTTCAATATTTACGATTGGAGCTGTATCAATTTCTCCGAAAGCTCCTACATTTTTTGTTATGATATCAGTTAATTTTTTAATGAGATCATCGTATTTATCTTTTTTCTCAATTATACATATTATCAACGTCAGAAATGTCATTTTATTCTATAAAATTAGAATAGTCTTCTGATGTTATTTCTTCTTTTGCTTTGTCTTTATATTCATCACGTTCTGAACTTAGTAAATCTTCTTCGGTCATTATAGGAGCTGGTAGTGTATATGCTGATTCTCCTGGTCTTTTATCTAATAATTTTGCTTCGGCACTTAAACCACTACTATGATGACTATGGTATCAGTTATTTCTTATATTATTAATAACTTCAATATAAAGATCAGCGATAATTCCATGTCGATGTAATTTAATGTCGTCATAATAATTTTTATTTTCAAAAACTACTTTGCTGAGATGCTCATCACCCTCTTTTTTGTTTCTTTTAATTTTGCAATTTCTTCGTAAGCTTTAAATTTATCTTTGTTAACATCATGTATTCTCACATTCTTAAAGTTATATTTTTCATTAAAATATTCGTATTCATTATCTCTTATTTTGTTATTTATTTTTTCCAAATTATAGTCAAATATTTCTTTTTCTTCTATATCTAATCCATGTTCTTTTCTCCATGCTTCTCTTTCAGATCTTTCTCTAGCAAAAATATCTTCTAACATTTCTTCTGATTTTTTCACTTTTTTGTTCTAACCTTCTTTCAATCGGTTCAACTACTGCTGCTTCTGCTAATCTTCGTTGAAGTTCTAGTGGATTATTCAACAACCTTCTTAGTTCAGCTTGTCTTGCAGCAGGATCAACGATATTTGCTACAAGTGCCTCAGTTAATCTTTTTTTCTCCGCATCAGATCTAGTAATAATTCTTCCAGTAGTTGCTTCTTGTTGTTCTTTAACTAGTCCGAGTAAACCTTTTTCCTGTAGTCGCTTAAGTTCTTCTTCTGATAATGGTTTAGTTTCAGGTTGTTTTCCAAGTAAAGCTTCAGTAATTGGTTTGAGAGCGGCGGCTGTTGTTTCTGCTGCAAACACTTGACCACGTCGTGCTTGCTGTACTTGCTGTTTAAATTCTGCCTGAGATTGCGCAAGTTTTTTTTAGTTTTTCTATGTTTTCTGTACTTTGCTTGTATTTCCATTAATTATATACTATTTTGTATAAAAATTACTGTAGATATTTTTCAATACAACATCGAAACATTTTATTCGTATCATTTGTTAGTTTATCAAACAAAAAAAAGAGTCATATTTATTTGCCGTTGCTTTATGATATAATTCAATAAATTTATCTTTTGTTACATCACCACATTGCTCGTTCGCGATATTTCTAACGTCAACATTGTCAAGTCCTGGAAATAATATAAAACAACCAGTATTTCGCCTAATAAATCTGTCAACATTATAAAAACCTTGGGCGAGATAAATAGAGTTACATTTTTTATTCCGTGACAGTGAAAAATATGATCTTATTTTATTCATTTCCTCGTTGTTTAGCGGAATACCATCAAAAACAACTATCTTGTGTTCGGAAGAATCAAGTTGATTAACTGGGACGAGTTCTTCTGGTTGTTTGATAATAAAAATATCTTTGCCAGTCTCAAGATCATCACGAAGTTTGTTATTATAATTGTTAAGTAGCTCGTACTTATCTTGCTGTGGGTTAATCGTATAAATATAAACGCGATCGTAGTTAAAATTATCTCCTAGAAGTAAATTCATAAGTAAGTTTGTTTTTCCCGATCCAGTTCTTCCAACAATAAGATAATGACAATCTGGAAGTTCATTGTTATGTTTATGTTTCACCAAAAGTTCTGTTTCAAAATTTAATATCGATGATTTTGCCATTATTGTTATACAATTTTATGCTATATAAAAATTGTCAAACGATAAATAAATAATGAGTTTTTGTACAAAATTTGGAACATTAGTAGGAGATTCATCAGCTGAAAGTATAACAATAACAGACGGTAAGGTTGATTTATCAGGCTATCTAAAAGAATCTGGCGACACAATGACGGGAAATCTGTTTATGTCAAATCAACGAGTACTAGAGTTAGAAACAGATTATCCGCCAATAAATGTCGTTAATACACAAGCTATTACTTATGCACAACTTAAATTAGTCGACAATAATAAACTAGATCAATCTGGTGGAACTTTAAGCGGTAACTTAGATATGTCAGGGAAAAAATTATAAATTTGGAGACCAGGTATCCACCAGCAAACTTAAATCAAACTCAAGCGGTAAGTTATTTGCAGTTAAAGTATGTTGATGATAATAAACTTGATAAAAAAGGTGGGACAGTTACAGGTAATATCAATATGTCAGGAAAATAATTATAGACCTTGGAAACCCAGCCGCATATACAGATGCAGCAACAAAAAAATACGTCGATGATCAAGAATCTAAGTACGTATTAGTCAACGGTGGTATAATGCATGCATTTCCCAACATGAACAATAATGGTATTAATAATCTCAGAACACCAGAAACAGATTTTGACGCTGTAACGAAGAAATATGTAGCCGATAATAAACTTGATAAAATAGGTGGGACAGTTACAGGTAATATCAACATGTCAGGAAAAAAAATTACATACCTTGGAGACCCAGCCACATATACAGACGCAGCAACAAAAAAATACGTCGACGATCAAGAGTCTAAGTATGTGTTAGTGCGCGGTGGTATAATGCGTTCATTTCTCAATATGAACAATCATAGTATCACTAATCTCAGAACACCAGAAACAGATTTTAACGCTGCAACAAAAAAATACGTCGACGATAGCAACATTCCGACGGTAACACCAATAACAACAATCAACGATGGAATGATCACATTCAGAAATGATTTTTACAGTCACGTACAAACGTTCTTAAATTTTCGTAGAAATATAAACAAATCTATTAATGATTTTTTTGGAAGCCCAGCGGTTGTATATATTAAACTTGCTGAAATTAACATAAAACTAAACGATATTATTAACGGAATTCCTAATATCATTGACAAAACGAAACTTATTAAAATTCCTCACAAGCAGATCATCAATGTAGTGTACACAGTAGCATCAGGATCATCAACATGGACACCGAGCGATAACACTCTCGAATATACCGCAGAAGTATCTGGGTTATACAGGCTATCCGTGTACGGTTTGGAAATTACTGCGGCTACTTCATCATCGCCGAATGTATATTATAATCCTCTACTGCTGATGCTAACCAAGGACATCAAAGAAACGTTTACGTTGACATCAACGGAAATGCCCCCGAGACGTTACTGGTGGTGTTTGGAATTCGTAGCTGAAACTTCTCAAATATAATAAATCAAACCCAGGGACTGGCACTATTGTATAAAATCTGTAAACATATATTATATAAATGAAAAAACATATAGTTGATTTCAATCATATTTCAGAAAAAAATTCTAAAACAAGATGTGGACGCTCTAATGCAATATTACAAATATTATCATAAAAAACTTTGGTGCGTAAAAAAATGTTACAAATACTATAACAGAATACTTCGAATGATATCATATTTGCCACTGTTAATGACTAGCTCTGGTATAATTTGAAGTAGAGCATCATTAAATCCGTTTTTGTTAATAATATCTGGTGTTGGTGTTTCTCTTGCAACAGCGTGTAAAAAAATTGAGCCTCGTCTTGCGACTAAAAAAAATGCTTGTAAAACAGCAAGTATCACCTATAAAAAATTACTTGATCAAATACGATCTTATTTGCGGAGTATAAAATATGATATGGACGATTTAATACGCGAGTTCCGTATTATTTACAGTATGTTAACAGATATTCTACCAGTGAGAGTCAGCAGATATGAAAAAGATTATCATAAAATATGGGTTACAACAGTAGATGTTTAATTTTGTACAGCTTTAGTAATATCATTATCAAATAAAATATCAACCATATTGTCAATAAATGTCATCACATCATCTGCCCAACCCGCTATTCTCATATCATTTTCAGTCGCGAATAACCATACTGACCTATATTTTGGTGATATATGATATCCAACTTTTTTAATACAATCGCTTATTATTTTAGTTTCTATACCAGTATAACTTGAGGCTGCTCTAATCGAATTAAATCTCTTACAAAATCTGTTTGTCAGATCAAATCCAACATGTCGGATTGAATGACAGAAGTACATTATATATAATATTTCATTTGTTTAATATGAAATTTTGTCTAAACTATAAAAATAATAAGTATAGGGCTGTAATAGTAGTATAAGTATTTGAGTTGTTCCTATCTCAGAGACCCCCTACCCCAACAAAACAAATTTTGTCAGAAATGAAAGTCATCATTTTAAGCTAAAAAAGGCTGCTGACAAAAATTTTAACGTATAACGTTTTGGGGGGTAGAGGGTCTCTGAGAGAGGAACATCAAAATACTTATACTACTGCATGTACGTATGTATGTATACAAATGCACAGTCATATCAACTGAAACACATTTAGGCTGTCAGTGTTTAATTTTACACATGTTTGCTCCATAATATGAGGCGCTCACTATGGCCATTTAGGAAAAGATGGCTGTGACGTCACATGTTTACAGCCGGGTGCCCACGTGGGGTATATTCTGGTTAGAAACTGCATTTATCCATTGCAGTATACAAAATGGTACGTCAGTCTTGTGCAATAATAGCATCTCCAGAAGAAGAAAAAAAACATACCGACGTTCGGAGGGTGTTCAGTTTTTAATGGTCAGTATATCTCCAATGATGAGATAAAATGCATGAAAAAGGAAGACCGTATCTACGTGCCCATTCGCGTAGATGTCATGTCAATGGAAGATTTGTACGATGTTGTCATCTGTGACAGACATTTGGAGCATGGAAATAAAGGCAATCTGAAAACAATTATTCCGAGGAAAGTTAGCAATGAAACTGTGGTCAGATGCCAGCTCAACTCGGAAATTTGTTGTATGCAAACGATCCTCTGCCTCAATCCATATCCCGTCAAGATAGAAAACAGATTTCTAATCGCCTGACAGTTTACATACAAAACTGACAACTCTTTCTAAATCACGAGCCAAATTGTGAAGCTGACAATATGTCTTAGTGTATTTGTTTTTTGTTTTTGTTGTGAATTTACATATATTGCAAACCTTCGTAAAGGTGTACTTGTACACTTAATTTGGCCAAGTACCGATAGTTAGGGACCGACTGTTTATGTTTCGGACGAATATTTTTTCCATTTACTCAAAACTCAAAATACATTTCCTACCAAATATGAAGGATTTAGATTATTTACAAATCAGAGGAAGCGTATTGTTTTGGGCCAAGCTTTTTGTGGGTTAGAATATGAAATTTGTTTTTGCACATTCATTATGATGCTGGTTATGAAGATGAAAATAATGATAATGGTGGCAAAATCACAGCGTAACGACGTTTCCCTTGTTATGTGCTTAGTTATGATGATTTATTAATTGTTAAATCCTGATTTATGTGATGATTATTGTGATGCAGATAAATGTCTGTTGAGATGATAATACTGTTTATGTTTTGCTAATTAATGAAACAAAAATATAGGAGAGAGTAGGAAAGTACTAGACTGGTGCTGTTGAGTTAGGTGGTGATAATTAGGTACTTGAGTAGATAATTGTATCTTGTTCTGTTGTACTGTATTCACAATCTTACAGGTGAAAAAAATTCAAAGCGGCAGATAGATGAACTGGTATCCGTTTATCATTCTATCAATAATATTTACACTCTGCGGGAGATTTTCAGCAAATGGATTAGTCACATGGCAGAAGTTTTAGATCAAGACATTTGATTGATGAGAAAATGCCACACATTTTCAAAGATCAGGGTGATGAGAGGACAAGATGTATCATAGGCTGTACTGAATTATTTGTATAGCAGCCATCCTCCAATCTAGTGATGCAATATGTACTGTTTTAGTTATCATACAAATGGTCACACTGCTATAGGTCTGGTTGCAGTTGCACCGCATGGTCATGTGACGTTTGTTTCAGATCGACATGCTGGATCAGCGAGTGATTTTGTAATCACAAAGGAGTGTGGTTTGTTAAAATTGTTCGAGGCAAATGAGCGTATTATGGCTGACAAGGGTTTTGAAATTTAGAAACTTCTTGATGATCTCTGTGTCAGAGTAAGTCATTCACCAGTTTTGAGGGTGTTTCAGTAATGACGTTAGAACAAGAACAAACTACCCTGTAAGTAAGTCTGGCTAAACTGCGCGTCCAAGTTGAACGGATTCTGGGGCGGGTAAAGAATTTCAGAATTTCTTAAGGAAATATTTTACACACCCAGGACAGAATGTTAAATGACACATGGAAGGTTTAGCCAAGGTCAGTCTTATGCAATTACCTATCACTGCAGAGTTCTAAACATTGTGTATATGGAGTGTAGATAAGACTTTGATTTAAATAATAAATTTTGCATGACATGAGCTATTGCAACTACATAGCATATTACACAAATGTTTTATAAATGAATCATTTGAGTTTCAACTAAATTACATATATGTAGGTTGCTAGTTACTAAGGTATGTTAGCAACATATAAATATGCTGTTATCCATAATTACATGTAGTATAATGCAAGGTAATTTTATACAAACCGAAAACAAATTATCCAAGTTTCAGAACTGATGTTTCTTTTGTATACCATATATTTGTGAATTGATTCAATTGATATCTTTTGGCGATGTGATAGGAATATGATGTAACGAATGAAAAAAAAAAAAAAACAACTAAATAGTTGGAATCCATGTGTGATCATTTTATTACTGAACACTTCAGTTGAACAAGAACAAGAATATAATGCAGCTTTAGCAGCTCTGTTTCTGACTTGCATTCATTAATTGTTCTTCTCGTCGTTCTAAAAAATGGCGTTACAGATGTCATGCATACATTTCTTCCCTCCTCTTGGATTAAAATTTTCACCTGGGCACTCACTTATTTATTAAACCACTTTAAAAGGCTATATCTCTATATCTCTTCAACAGTCCTTCTTACTGCTGTCTGTTAGCATTTTTATAGGTACTAGAGTTAAGAAAATACCCTTGTCCCCGTTTACATGGTTCTTTACTTTGGTTTATTAAGGGTGTCTTATTGTCAAACAAAAAAGAAATCCCACATGGTTAACTAAACGTGTCTGATACGGTCACTGAGAGGAGATGATGCAAGTAAAACTGCTTGAACTTGGCAAAATATGGTCAAAGAATGATTCATCTCTTTGAAGTCTCTCGATCATTCCGCTTGGGGTCCATACAACAAATCATACCAATATGACAACTGACCTTGCACTTAATAGCAATATGAATGTCTCCCGCTAATGCTGAGTTTCCCATCAGACAATCTTCAAAAGGACATACTCTACTGTTCCATTTCGCATCATTTTTGCATGCCAGTCTTGATTGGCTCCAAAATATGGAAATTTAGGGTTCACTATCAAAGCCTTACTGACTGTTATGTACCTTTCTCCTTCCACATGACACTTGCACTATGCTACAGCAAATGTTTCTGCTTCCCTTACCCACTGTGGATACTTTAAATGAAACCCAGAAGGTTTATAGAGCTTTGGTAGGAAATTGTGAATGACGAACAACAGCCTTAAATTGCGATGCAGTTATTTTCGTGCGTCTTTCCTTGTTTGGATTGTTTGCTTGCCAGAGAGTATTCTGTTCAATTTTGTTTTACTACGACAATGCTGAAATATTCACATTTTTATAATAACAATTATTCTCCCATTCACTGACAGTGTACATACACTCAAAGGCCGGTTCAACTTCTTTAGCAATAATAACTCCATTTGCAAGATTCACTTTGCCTATGCGTAAACAGGCAGTGATTTGCTCTTAAGATTTCCACAAACTGGATTGCTACACATTGTGCACATAATTCATTACAAAATTTGTTGCAATAATTTGCGAATCGTTACCCTGACAAAGGAGACGCGCTGCTTACCTTTGAGCGTGGTCGATCTTCTGTCCTTCTAGACTCTATCCTTGGTGACATTTCAACCATCTAAGTAGCTCAGCGTTACTGAGATCACCCGGATTTCTATCTCTTAAACTCGTTCCTGCTATTAAAGATGAGTCAATCTCTGTCGATTCGTCCTTCAATACTTCCGCAATGTCGTCCGATTTACTGTCCGCCATGTTGATTTATATCTTGTACCACTGAGCGATACCCAACTTTTACGTGATGATGTCACAACATCTTTTCCTAATGCCGTCCTAGTGGGTCGCCTGGTTGGTACACTACAATGCTTTGTCATGTTGCCATTGTTAGTTTTATTATTAAAGAAACGTATACAATGCACAATGTAGGATTTAGGGCCTTCATGGATCTAATGTCCATCCACACTACCCTTGTTGCACATTTTGCGATAGTTAAAAATTTTAAACCAGAGAACTGTGACAATGTTGTTCACTGTAGCTATTATTCTGTTATTGTCTATCTCTTTCTGACTCCCCCTCTACAATATTATGTCTAAGCTCTGTGTTCCATGTATA
>JAECUM010064060.1:0-14020 GCA_016617855.1 Megalonaias nervosa | reverse complement strand
ATGAGCTATGTCATGAGTTCTCAAGCTTGATTACACATTTCGAACTTGTACTGTAATATCGACTATATTCCAAGTGCAATTACATCCTCCTTACTGCACTCAAAATGAAATAAACATTAAATTCCACAGCGTCTTTTTGATAATTGCAATTGAAAGACTTCATATTTTTCCCACATTATGATCTGAATCATTCAATGACAGAACAGAAACAGGCTTGCCGATGTCAACACACTTCTCCCTCCCTGCTTCAATACGATTTATTTCATGTAGAATTGGCACAGACGCTGAAATCGACCAACTTCATGTAGATAAATTCAGTCCATAATCACAAAATTTCGTCGAATCGACAAAAATACCGAATCTATTCATTCCAGATCAAATGGAAAAGTTGTTGCAATGAGCATTCATTCATAATATCACTCCAAAATTTCAATTTTAAGTAGACCAAAACGCCATTTTCTTTCGAAACTTATGTCTAGCTCGCGACCAACTTCACATTTATCTGGGCGGAGTTACGTGCGCATTAATAATGTTGTTGTGCAATGATGAATCTGCGCTTGTGTATTTAGTTTGGAATACGGCATACATTCAGTTACTCTGTTTCTTGTAGTGTATTTTTGTTTATATATTTAAGCTTTGGGTAGAATAAGAAAATGAGATTATAATAAAAAGGTTACCGCATTTGTATGGGAAAATATGAACTCGTTTTGTCGGATGGTTATACTGCACTCCCAAGGTCGTGCAGTATACACATCCGAAAAACTCATTCATATTTTCCCATACAGATGCAGTAACCTATAATTCCTCTGCTAACCATAAAATAACGTTACAACTTGTTTTACAAATATCATTATAAGCATTCCTTTAATGAAAATTGAAAGTTAAGGTTTTGCTGTACTATCCTTGTAGTTTACACAGCTAGATATACTAGAGCCTTCTAGATTGCCACATTAAATTGCAGTTGACTTATATTAGATTTTCACTATCCCTTGTGTCAAAATAGAAGGGTTGTGTTTCATTCATTCGTGCATCCATAGCCTCCAACAGTTGTATGCGTTTTGTTTTATTTGTTGTAACGCACAGACGTCATACTCCTGGACACTCATATATACTTGCCTTGCTTTTGCTAAATTTTAAAATTGAATACATTTGTAGAAATAAAAACCCATCTCCAGTAAAATGCAAATACTGCTACATCGTTAGTAAGATCAGTCTTATGCTAATAACTGTTAATCTAGAGTAATAGTGCACAAAGATAAAACTATGATTATTAAGTTTGTTTCAAAATTTGAATGTCATGTGGTTTGTTCGGGCGTTTGGTTTTATGACGTATAGTCCTGTACTATATTGGATGTTTTAAAGAATACTAGCACAAAATTTAGGTCAGTGTCACTTACTTTATATCATTTTTGACTTTCTTTCATTGATAAAAGTCCTAAAACTATATATTGGTTTTCACTGTTTAACTTACTGACATGTATGCAAGCACTGAACTAGAACTCCTGAATGCCATAAAGGAATTTACAATAACATTTTGTACATGCTTGGGGAACGTAATTAGTCTCTAACATAGCATCGCATAATTTCAATACGCTTGGAATTTCTTCTTTTCAAACAATCCCTTTTTCCTCATTTTATCTCCTGCATTTTCAGATCGGGAAAAAAGGCATTGCTACTCCACGCAGTCGGTGTCGCCAACAATTTATTCGCTGAACAGTTATAAAATCACATGAATTACATCTTATCGTCATTCGCATGTTGGGTATTTACAGTAATCTGCTGAACCCCTGTTGTACTGTGATCGAAATTCACTCATTCCTAATCAGTTTAGTAACTCATAAGCCATCAAAACAACTTTTCAGTTATATTCCGTATCAAACGGCCATAATGATTTATTCTGTGCTAGAGTGACATGTACGTAATATGAATTTCCATCTTACTTATATTTAAGACTATCCTAATTACATCTTGATCTATGAATATAGCTCAAACACATTAGCTGTAAATTAGTCGTTGTGTATATTAATATGACTCAATATCCACAACTACAGAAATCTACTTCTGGCTAAATATTAAGTTTTTTTTAATGATCGCAAAAAGGAAAAACGTTTTAAGACGGAAGTCGTTTCTAAAATTTGATTGACGTGTAAACCTCTTGACAGACTCAAATCATTTCGATCATGCATTTGATTATCCTATCTGAGTAGTCAAAGACGTTGCCAATGAGACACGTGCAAATATATATATATCTATATCTATGATGATGATGATGATATATATATATATATATATATATATATATATATATATATATATATATATATATATATATATATATATATATATATATATATATATATAACTATTTACGCGCGCGTAAGGACATTTATGGGAGGTGTGATTGGGTCTACAATTTCCCGCCAGATATTTCGTGTAACGCGCTGTCAAGGGCCAATACATTTAAAGTTTTGTATCACGTGTTCTGCCCAACCAATCGCAATGCTTTCGCACCGGATGCGTGCGGAGCTATTCTCTCTGCTAAGGACTTTGGCGTCAGTTGAACCAATTTCCTTCTGGGGTGCAGACGTGTTGCCTTTTGATAGAAATGTTTTCTTTGTAGTTAACGATTCTCGCTGTTAGACCTTCCTCGTTTCCTGAAATTTTGACACAAACAGATCGTCCTGAAAGTTAAGTATTTATTTGTATTAACTTGTTTAATTCTGTTTACCTTTCTTTTGCTATGCATTCGTCACACTCCTATTGGGTCATTCCATGTGTAAAAGATTGCAGCGTCATTTGAAATCAGAAGCAGACACTAGATTGCGCCCCGATTTTAATATTCGTCGCTATTCTTGAATTTATATGCATGGGGTTGGGGGCAGGACTGTAGACAAAATTATCGGCCAATACCACCTGTACAAGTCCCTCAGAGGGGCTATTATAGTGGCTTGCAAAAAATGTCGCCGGCCAATTGTATAAGAACCATAAAGCTATATGTAGATATATTTCCCATCGTCCATTACATGAATTTATTTCATCAACACCTGTTCCTCAGAGAGTTTTTTCCGTCTCTTGTCTTTGTCATACTGTTAAATACTTTCGAACAGGCCTTGCAAACGACTGCATGTTTGTTTTCTTTCAATCGTTTCCGTACCACTTGCTTGAGTTGTCCAGCTGGTTCCGTACCACAGGGTTGTGTGTTAGCCAGCTGGTTGCGTTCCACTGGTTTTTATATTATCTTGTGTTTTCCAGCTGGTTCCGTACCACTGGATTGTGTGTTAGCCAGCTGGTTGCGTACCACTGGTTTTTATATTACCTTGTTTTCTAGATGGTTCCGTACCACTGGATTGTATGATTACCAGTTGATTCCGTATCACTGGCCTGTGTGTTATCAGTTGGTTCCGTACCACTGGATTGTGTTTACCAGTCGATTCCGTATCACTGGCCTGTGTGTTTTACCAGTTGGTTCCGTACCACTGAACGGTGTTTAACAGTCGTTCTATATGTTTTCCGTTTGCTACCATTTCATGCTTGGCGTACTTGGGTTCCACACCTTACCTAGTTTTGTTTCTAAATTGGTCATTTGTACTTTCTGCTTCCACCACTTCGCTCCAAGTAACTGGGCTATGTGTTGCCCAGCTCGTTTAGGCCATGTTTGTACTGGTTTCATGTTGCATTCCGCACCTTAAAACATTGACCCACAATGTTCATAGTAGTCAAATTTGGTTCCTCTTCATTTCCTTTCTTACTATTGCCGAATTTGTTCCTCATCTCACTACAGTGAACATTGAGTTTCATATTACAATAAGGGTTATGCATTTGAAACGATTGCTACGTTGTAATAAACTGACATTGATGTAATTATTAACTTTGTGGCATTCCTTACAGAATGCTCCCTACGAAGAAAGCTGACGAGGCGTCGAAAGTGGCAGTGAAGAGAGCCAGACCATCGAGGTCCAAAGTCCAAGAGGCGGCGAAGAGGCCCAGAAAGAAGGCGCCATTTTCAACACCAACTGCCACCATCCCTCAACCTGGCACATCCACGGAAGGGACTTCGATCGACCCCCATCTTCTTAATGTTAGAAACCAAAAGGTCTCCGACAGGCTCACCATCCAAATGACACAGGAGATCAATAACAGATTTGATCAGCTGGTAGCTATGCTCAGGCCGTCCACCACGGAAAATAGCCCACAAACTGGTTTTCAACATATACCCGCCGTAGCAACAGACGACGCACCAGCAGCATCTATGGTCTTCCGTGCCATAGTGGAAAACACAGCTTCACTTACAGGTACAGTGGTGGATACAGGTAACGTCATCCAAATCGTTTCTGCCTCCCGCGGGCTTTCACAATCACAGTTTGTAAGCTCATCGGTCTCCCCATCCACTGTAATCCCTGATAAAGTTAAGGCAAACATATGGGCGGGCTGATACATTGATTTGTATGCCCTCCTGAGTAACGCGCAGGACGCGGGTTTTAAATTTCAGTTACATACTAACAGTACTGGTTCTGAACTTAGCATTGTCCCAAACGTTAGGAACATTCAACTCACAATCGGACAGTGGATTCTTGCTTGGAGCAGGTTCACTAGTATCCTATGTGAGAAGAATCCCCTGCTTAGCACCTCTCTTCCCCACCATATGGGAACTGTCCTTAAACTTGAGGAGAGACGCGCCGAATGGCTGTACTATGATCAAAACTTTCGACAATTGGTTGCAAAGGGGGAAGCCAAATGGGGTATCACACACCTAGAACTCTATATGAAGGCTGTGCTAGAGTTGAGTCATAACAGCTACACACATACCAATCCCTCACAGAGTACACACACAGAGTATCCGAAGGGAGTTTGTTTTATGTACCACAAAATCGGTCGCTGTTCGTCCTGATTTTCATGCACTTTTCAGCACAAATGCTTCAACTGTTTAGGGGAACATTCATTCGATCGCTGCCCCAAACCAATTTTGCACCCCTTTAAGGTACTTAGACAATACAGCCAGCAACCACAGCGACCTAACAACCAGCTTTATCGTTTCCAACGATCAGACCACCCTCGAAACACTAACCCAAACATCAAGAAGGTTGTCTGCAAATAGTGCTGACCCTTTGCCTACCCCTGTCAAAATTGACCGCTTGCACTATTGGCTTCACGAGTTCGATCCTGCCACAACGGAATACCTGCTTATAGGTTTTTAAAAAGGTTTTGATGTTGGGTTTAGGGGAACATTGCAAACTCACGTATATAAGAATCTGAAATCGGCTCAAACTAATGCCCACATTACTGAAGAAACGATACAGGAAGAATTGGCAGCAGGTCGCTTTGCAGGGCCTTTTCGTACAAAACCATTTCCCAATTTACACATTTCGCCTTTGGGTCTAGTAGAAAAGAAAACTCCTGGGTCTTTCAGACTAATTCATCACCTTTCCTTCCCACCGGGCGATTTGGTTAACGATGGAATTCCAACTCAACAACCAGCAGTACACTACGAAGGCATTGATAATGCCATCACATGTATAAAACAGCTGGATAGGGGATGTTTTAGGGCCAAAACAGACATATCAAATGCTTTCCGTATTCTTCATATTTGTCCCATGCAATATCATTGTTTCGGCTTTTTGTGGCGGAACAGGTACTATTTTGACAAATGCTTACCAATGGATTGTAGTTCTAGTTGCCAGATATTTGAGACCTTTTGCAATTCACTTCAATGGATAGCGAACACAAAGTTATCTATAACACACATGACACATATTTTGGACGATTTTTTGATACTTGATGCAACTCGTGTCCAGTGCCACCATAAGCTTGATCACTTCCTGACTGTATGTGTCGACATAGGCGTTCCTATGGCTGCGGATAAAACATTTGCCCCGTCAACAACCATGACGTACCTCAGATACGAATTGGATTCCGTGAGAATGGAGGTTCGCCTTCCCACGGACAAACTAGAAAAATATAATAAACTCATGCATTTATATCTGGCTCGAAATAAAATTACTCTCAAGGAGTTGCAATCAATCATAGGTACTCTTAACTTTGCTTGCGCAGTTGTTTTGCCGGGATGAGCCTTTCTTAGGCGACTCATCAACTTGGCAATTGGCATCTCAAAACCGCATCACCACATTAGAATAACAAAAGAGGTGAAAGAAGACTTGAGGGCCTGGCAAAACTTTTTAACCGACTTTAACGGTAGATCATTATTCTTACCTGACATTTGGATGATTTCCGACTCGTTGGACTTGTACACAGATGCTTCTGCCTCAGTAGGGTACGGTGCGGTCCTTGGCACGCACTATTTCTATGGCATTTAGGATCAGACATGGGCATATCAAAATATAACGCTTCTAGAATTCTACCCCATCGTTCTGGCAGTTCAGATCTGGGGAGAGCACTTATCCAATAAATGTATTTATTTTCATACTGACAATCAAGCCTTAGTTGAAATCATAAACAAGCAATCCTCTAAGGACACAACAATAATGCATTTCATTTGCAAATTTGTACTCGCTTGCCTTAAATTAAATATCTTGTTCAAGGCAAAACATATACCTGGTACACGTACCAAACTCGACGATGCCCTTTCTAGCCAACAGGTTTCGAGTTTCCACGCCATGGCTCCCTATGCGGACTCACACCCTCATCGCATTCCGCTTCTTCCAACCTTGCCAAGCTAGAGAGTACGCTTGACCATTTGCTTAAAAATATCCTTCACCCAGCTACACAAGCCACATATAAGCGGGCTTGGACGCTATATAAAGAGTTCACATCAGACACATTGACACAATTGTCTCTCCCAGTTTCAATAACCAATTTGGCTCTTTTCATAGCGCACTTAATCAACAAGAAATATGCAGCATCTTCGATATCCTCTTTTGTTTCTGCAGTTGGCTATGTGCACAAACTCAATGGCTTCGCAAACCCGTCGCCATCTTTCCTTATTCAAAAACTGATTCAAACCATCACAAAAGTAAATCTCATGATGTTCGTTTGCCAATTGACAAAGTTGTACTGGATAAGCTTACAGCATCGATGATGCATACCGTCTCAAACCATTTTATATGTACCATGTATTCGGCCATGTTTACATTGGCTTTCCATGCCTTTCTCAGAATAGGAGAGATTACAGTGCAAGCGACTGCACATCAGAATGATAATTTGATACAATTATCTCAAGTCACTTTTTCCCACAAGCGTCTTACAATCACTTTTTGACACTTCAAACACGGCTCTGGACAACCATATATTTTGCATGTTGCTGCCCAACAAAACCATGCTATATGTCCGATAGCTCATTTACAAGCACACCTGACCCTCAGGGGTAATACTAATGGGACCACTATTCATGACCTGAAATGGGCAACCAGTTTCTAGAGTAGAATTTAATACAGAACTTAGAAGAGCACTTTGCTTTTGTGGCTTTAACACTTACCATTTTAAGTCCGATATTTTCAGAATTGGAGCCGCCACTGAGGCGGCTAGACAAGGTTTTAACGACAACCAAATACGGGAATTAGGCCGCTGGAGATCAGATGCATTTAAGAAATACATAAGGTTAGGCAAAAGTGTATGGGCTTTGTAACACTTTTGTCACTTTTTCTAAGATCGTCATTCTGCTGTGTGTGTTACTGTCTCTTTCAGGTCTCGTGGGTTTCGCAGACCTAGATCCCTGGTCATCGACTGTGCTTGTTAGGATTGCATACACTCGATCTGGACTAATCTGTATCTGCCTGCCGTTTCGACTGCCAGGAGCGTATGAGGGTACTCTAACAGCTCCGGAAGACCAACAGCGCATTCATGAAGTCCGCGGATCCGTTTAAAGGTTTCTTCCCAATCCTTCATACAGGCTGGATATGTCGTAACTACCGGGGCATACGAGGGTGCTCTATTGCCCCAGCAGTACAGTATTGATCGGTTTTGTATTGATCACCATTTATTTTTCTTTTCTTTGATGCTGGGCATTTTTGTCCTTGCCCCACCCTCTTTTATGGCTGCCAGAAATGCAGCAAGCTCTATTTGCTGTATTTCTGTTTATGGCGGTTGCAGCCTCAAAATATTTCTGTATTTTACCGTATGTGTCGTTGTTCAATTTGTTGGCATGTTTACTCTTTAGACTTTCTGTAAATAGCTTTGTTATCCTGTATATACATAGCAAATTTTTGGTTCAATATATTCCATTTATTTCAATGCAAAGTCACGAAAGTGGCCAGCATCAAACACAACGTTCGTCTTTGTTTTAATTATGTACCCATATACTTTGACTTTGTAACATTTGCACGACCGACCTAGCGAATTCTGTCTTTTCACTCTCTGTCTTTTTTTAGACTCTATCGATGTCGGAAAGAGTAGGACGGTGCATGCACATTTAATTTTACAATCTCATCAAATACGTTAGGAATACAGGAACCTGTG
Organism: Megalonaias nervosa; assembly: GCA_016617855.1. Taxonomy (NCBI): domain Eukaryota; kingdom Metazoa; phylum Mollusca; class Bivalvia; order Unionida; family Unionidae; genus Megalonaias; species Megalonaias nervosa. Next base: position 5,611 of record JAECUM010064060.1, on the reverse strand, counting down.
TTTTCATTCACTTTCTTTCCGATAATAACTTGCACCCATCTTCTACATGCGTAAGAACACATCACATACAACTATTTACGCTCGCGTAAGGACATTTATGGGAGGTGTGATTGGGTCTACAATTTCCAGCCAGATATTTCATGTAACGCGCTGTCAATGGCCAATACATTTAAAGTTTTGTATCACGTGTTCTGCCAAACCAATCGCAATGCCTTCGCACCGGATGCGTGCGGAGCGATTCTCTCTCCTAAGGACTTTGGCGTCAGTTGAACCAATTTCTTTCTGGGGTGCAGACGTGTTGTCTTTTTGATAGAAATTTATCCCACCTCCACCCCATCATACCTCCCTGTACATAATGGTTATATGCTATCTTGTTGTTAATCATATGATTTGTTTTCTCCGTTCCTTCATATTTTAGGCGTTTGCATCCGCACTAATCTCTCACAAGATTATACGGCCTCTGTAGTGTAATTGTTTATTAATGCCACTTGTCTCGGTGTTTCAATTGTTAGCACCGTTACTTGCTATAACTTGGTCGATCAGTTATATTGCTGTAAATACCTAATTCTAGTTTTAGTCTACTCAGTAGATAACATTCATGTTTACAGCGGTTACAGCCTCAAAATATTTCTGTATTTTACCGTATGTGTCATTGTTCAATCTCATCAAACATGTTAGGAATACAGAAACCTGTGTTTTCATTCACTTTCTTTCTGACAATAACTTGCACCCCTCTTCTACATGCGTAAGAACACGTCACATTAAGGTAATGCTTATTGGTTTTGTTCTCAGGAAACCCGGTCGTCTTCTGTGTTGGCAAAACACAATAAAAATAACCAACTCGCACTGATTGTTTGAATACAAAAATCTTAAAACTGAATTTTAACAAAGAATATAGAAGCTATCTACATGCTTTTGAAGATTGACGCATTGGATTAACCGCTATGTTGCGAATGAACTTATAACTTCCGTGTGGCTTACCGCTATGGACAATGATAGAGAATGGAGATTCAATTTCGACTTTGATCTGTTACAAAATAACACATAAACAGAAAGCGTATTGCCAAATGAAACGTAAATCAAAGCAATAACCTTATTATAAAAGAAAACGATCACTTCAGTCAACTATATAAAACACTTTGGGACAATACGCTCGATTTATTGTACGTTCCATGAACTTTCTGTATTTCCGACGGGATGTTATCATGGTGTATTTGGTAGGACATGCTCATGATACGTTACAATTGTAACTTTAACCTCCAGTTACAGTTTGCAGTGTGTTCTATTAAATGTCTCATTATTTAAGTTAGGTACATGATTTCCCTTGTCTAGCGTAACAAAACGCGCATTAATATGTTAGTTATTCAACACATTAAACACACGACAATAAATTTGTGTAGCCATATTTAACTGCTTCAAAACATTATAACTTTTAAAGTGACCTCGCACACATACATATATATATATATATATATATATATATATATATATATATATATATATATATATATATATATATATATATATCTAACAGTTTGAAAGTGTCATTTAGTCAATAACATGTTTCATAAATTCCAATAGCGATGACTGTAGTAAACGTCACATTGTCGAAATAGGCCCTGGGTGACGTGAATGGATGTCACGATAACATCACGTCATCCAACATGGACATGTGTACTGCTATAAAGGTTGGAGTGTCTTAATTCATGTTTGATTACAATAAGGACAGCTGATTGATTTTGTTTACTGACGTTTATATTTCGAAATATAATGATTCACTGAAAGCCTGAAACCACATTCTAGAATCGGCGATACATCTAAATATTTTATTGTTGAAAGTCTTTCTGAACCTACCTTCAGTTGTTATCGCTGTAAATGAAGCATTGAAGTTTTCATCCTAGATTTACTTAAACAAAATATTCCAATTTAAATTGTGCCATTAATATTTTAAGATGTGTTGGAGTGATGCAAATATAATTATATCAAATAAATATTGTTAATATTTGTTTGTTTGGAAAGATTTCAAGAACATAATAGGCCATATAAGAGGTAATAACTCATATGAAGTGCGTTAAGATGCAAGCAAGGTTGATATTTAGCAAATTTACATTCTCCATTATGTTGCCTTTGATTCATGTAAATCATCATATTGCTACAAAACACATTCCAAATGGTGAAGGAAACCTTGAATTAATTGCGAATAATTTTCAATGTGAGACCGGCCATGCAGTGAACATGTAAATCGTACTGCATTATTGTATACACTTTGTTGATCAGATATGTTTCACAAGTGTTATTAAACTTAACACTCCTTGCAAATATGGTTTTGTCGTGCTTTGATCATTGGTTATATGTCTCAAGACAGTCTTGATTTCAAAGCTCATGCACTATGATGCTACCAGCATTGCCATAATAGTGGATGAATTTAATAACAGAACCATGTATGTTCAAGCGATTACCCGACCCCCCATCAACACATATCCGACAATTTTTTCTCTTTGTTATAAGCATATCATTCAAATTAGTTTCAGCACACACTCGTTATCATGAACTATCATTTTAAGCACACGAACAGTTTACATTCATATCAAGGTCCACCGCTACGTTCAGCAAAGTGTCATGATCAGTTGAAGAGTATAGAGATAATTATCACAGTAAATACGATATTAATGAGAAAAAGGAATTAAAGAATACAGTACAAATTATCACATGTATTTTATTTCTTTGCAATCAGTCACTCAACTTCCTTATAAGATCAACCAAGATGACTGTGTGTACGTGTATATGACCATACAGCCCTTCAAATTTCATGCATCCAACAGTTTATCAGAGAGACACGGAGAATGCTATGAAGATAAACCTCACTTAGTGCAATTTCAGAATATTTTAACAAATCTTTAAATAGGACAGGACAGCAGGCAAAGCCTTTATAAACTCCGTATTTCAAAAGTTAAAGAATCATTTTCTGTGTTTACCTATTAGACTCCGTCATTATATAACAATTATTCAACACGTGATTATGATTTTCAATGAGTGAATACACACACATATTTATGCGGAAAGAGAACAAGCTTCAGACATTTTGTATTAAAAGTACTTATCACAGTTTCTGTCATGCGAACTCGAAACGAGCGTACTTATTCAAATGCATTACCCTCATTATGCACCCATATGTACTGACGTGCAGCTTATAAAGACACGCATTTTTGCAAAATGAAATGAATATATAGTGTTCACTTTATTTTCGGATGCAAAAACGTAATGTTAGCATGAATTGTGTGGCTACACGTATTATATTATTCTCCATGATTATTACTCTAGCGGGGATGGAGCAAACTGACTCCGTCTCTTAAGGGTTTTTTAGGTGGTGGGGTGGTGGATTCCTCCCAGTCCCTTTCAGCACACATTTAGAAACGAAATGGATAATCTCAAAACTCAAAGGACGGTAAAAGCCTGTTCAAAATGTGTGCCGCACTTTATATGAATATTGGCTCTTTTGTGTTCGAGATTACCAGCTGCTGCACTTTCGGATGAAATGTGCAAATCGCCGCCTAAGCCCATTGATTTTGACTCACGAGTGCTATATCGTAGAATGGGTAAAGTTATATTTATACTCACTCTTCAGTGCTTGCGAAACTAGTTGCAGCTGCATTACCAGGAACCATCAGCAGCATCATTTATTGGCTTCTCAATTTTTCAGCAAAGCAGCTGGTGGCTCGCTGAAAATCTATGGACGCTCCATACAGCAATCGGTGGACTACTGCTTCTCCCTGTGCACGAGGTTTGCTTTTTTATCTCCCTTCGAAGACCTACAATGCATCTCGAGATCAAACGTTTTGCCTGTGACAATTAGTGCATTGCGCACGTCGCTTTGTTGCTCTGTGTCTGCGTATTCTGTTTTTGCACGGAACGGATGGAGAGGACAATCCATGCTGCACTTGGTAAATACATATCCTTATACCAGACCCTTTACTGGCAAGACGACAAGTTTTGTTACTGTTATTATGTTGTGCAAGTATGAATCCGCCACCCCCATCTCGTTGTTGTAGTCTTGGATGGAGTTCACGAGGAGTTGCATGTCACACGGTGGCAATTGAAAGTCGATTCTAAACACATAGCTGACCTTAGATCGAGCGTAACGATGCTTTTGAGTATAGGGCGCTGTTAGTTTCTGGGTGACGATTCCTAAACTATTGAGCTGCCAAGACTCTAAGCCTGTATAGTGTTGCATGACGTTAAAATTGGAAAGAGTATATATTATGATAGATATTTTCCCTATGATGTATTTTGTAGCTGCAGACATAGCTTCGAAAATTAAAATTTTATGTACACATACTTTAGATGAGAAGACAACTGCATACATGAAACTGGCTTTGGTCTCATGATCTATCCTTCAATTGCGATATGAGCCAGTAGGTTCAACCTTTGTGATTTGTGTCTCAAACGAGGACGTTTTGTTGAGACTGATTTGCAAACAGAACATTAAATTTGATGATTTAAAAGTTTTAGTTATTTATTTAATAATTATTTATATCCACATAGCCACTTGAGATATCAATGTCGCTATAATGCAGTCACTGGAGCGTAGGCCAATCCTGCACACCCTCTTGTATCCTACCTTGACTTTAATACATCGTGCCAAAGGCCACTAGCTGGTGACTTTTGGATAGAAATGTTCAGAGAATCCCCTGGTAAGATTAACTTTCAACCTAGTACGATTTGCATGAGAATGTTTCTTTCGCAAATATGTTGTAAATATGTTGTATGCATTGATCCCAAAGTAAAGCATCGTAACCTTATTTAATTATATTAATAATTTAAGGAAGATTTGTGTATGTGTGTGTTTGTTAAAGTACGTTGAATAATTGGACTGAACCTTCGTGATGTATCATGCATTTACAGGTTCGTATTTGTTAATTTAAATTAAAAATTGTGTGTAGAAAACATAGACCTAAATACTCTGATATGAATGTCTAACAGTTTTAAGATCGAGCTCAGTGCTGCCTTCAAGTACCATTTCGCCACATTCATCGTCATCTCAACCGACAATCTCATCCTCACTGAAACACCAACATCATTTATACAGACTGTGAAAACCATCCGTTCAACAAATAAACCGACGCTGTTGCCAATAAAACAAACCTACTATGCTTCCCCTAAATATGACGTTACACCATCATCACAGAGTCGGCAGCCTACTGGTTATCCTAAAGGCACGACCACAATGGATTATATTCGTTTATGTTTATTTCAGCTATCTTAGTATTACATTCTTCAAATACAAAAAAATATTTTCGATCAGCAAGGGAGCTATCAGAATGTAATCTAACTGCAATGCACTCGGACATCAGGAACATTATCATGTCGTGGCTGCATGTACTCTCTCTGGAACTCATTGACAATTTTACACAACTCAGTTTGAATATAGGAATTAAAGCAAAATGCTGGCAGATAAATACCTAAAGAATTAAACCAATGCAATTTTCGGTTAAGTTCAAATTTAATGATCCATGCAATTTATCCTTCCACTCTCACACTCTCACTCTCTCTCACTATCTATCTATCTATCTATCTATCTATCTATCTATCTATATATATATATATATATATA
>JAECUM010064057.1:0-28948 GCA_016617855.1 Megalonaias nervosa | reverse complement strand
AGAGAGAGAGAGAGAGAGAGAGAGAGAGAGAGAGAGAATCTTTCTGAATCTGTTGATTCCGTTACATAAATATATTTATACCACGCGCGATATGATTATTTTTGTTCTTCATTTTATGACCCCATAATAGCGTTTGTAGTGAAATTTTATAGACGAATGACATAAAAGAACAAAATCGAGTCCTTTGTCGTTATATTTTGGAAAGAATGAATAAAAACAACCTGCAATATGATTCGTTGCATTTTAAGTATATCACAAGAGTTTATTCATCACCATCGTCAATGTCGTCGACATTGTTGCCAGGTCGTCTTTATTTCATTCAGTATAACATTCCATGATATAATAATTTAAGGACAATGGACAACTTGATTACAATAAAAAAAAACTGTCATAATGCAGAAAATGCCACTAGAATGCACAATAATCAAAGGTTTACACTAATTATACAATAGATAGAAGGAAAGACTAACAGTTTAAAGATGCCATTGTACATGAATATCGTCCTGCCTTAATTATGAACAAATCTACAAATATATGGAGATATCCAAGAATGTGTCACACTAAAAATAATGAGATGAGTTTGGATTAGTAATTTATGTTCTGTGATCTTAATATTTGATGTAAATGTAATGTTGCATAATTAAAACGATATGATTATTCAAAGCTACACTGAATATGACGCTATCAAAAAAATGCATTAATGAATTACTAGAAATGAGTCTTTTCCAGCAACCCGTTTCTTTGTAGGGATACTTTATCGTAGCGTTAAGGATTGACAAGTGTCAAAAACAAAGCATCGTATTGCAGAAAACAAAGTCAAATAAACATGCTTTTTCAGCATTAATCTATTTACAAGTTTCCCTATAATTTGCACACATCTGCAGTTTTGCTTTTGTAGACAGACACATCAGTGATATTGAGATGTCATGTTCATATTTCGGCAAAACCTGCAGCCCTGACCTTAATGAAGAAAAAAAGGATGAGTAAAAACACAAAAACCCTACTGTGTTTGTGCATACAAATAATCATGCCAGAAATGCCAATAAACATGCAGTAGGACTATCATGACAAGTTTCTTCTACTCAGAACAATGTAATATTAGATCTCAATAGACTTATAATATAGATATTATTAAATATATCAGGTTATGCAGAATTTGGAAGATACAAATACTTCAGTCTGAGAATTAAGTATGCTAGATACCGCATGAATATCATTTAGATTGTTTTGATCGTTAATTTGTCAATTATACACTTGGGCGGATACAAGGGGGGGGGGGCGAAGAAGTCGCAACAACTTGGGACTTAGTAATAATATGTTATATCAGCAGTTCACGAGATCCAAAAATGAAGGAATACATCCTACTCACAAGCGTGGGATACCACTTATCAAATCTCGTGAGATTTATTCTCGAAATGGGCGCTAATTGAATTTGTTATCTATAGAAAAATTTAAAATCATTTCCAATATTTCCCTAAGATTTACTTCTTTAACATTCATTCCTCAAAAAGGATTAATAAAATTATACCATTTCTCAATCAAATTCACCAATATTTTCTATCATTCGGATGATGGCCAAGGAAATAAAGTAAATCTTTGGCGTTTCTGCAGAGAAAAAAATACCGGTCTGGATCATATGTTTGAATCACGATTATCTCAATTATTGCCACTATTGACTGAATAAAAAAACAGTCACAATGAGACATAAAAGATCAATATTTACCAAATTTAGATATATCTGAAAATGTTCTTTGTGTGTCTCAGATGTTGTCAGGAAATATATTCCATCGGTTCTAATCGTGCCTGTCTCTTGAGGATGTGTAACAAATTATTGTCAATTGTAAATTTAAGTAATTTAAACATAACGTTTACCTAAGAAAATTCATTCGATCTTCAAAGTTTGGATCTATTAATTTGGAACTTTGCATGGCTGTTTGGATTGAGTTATTATCAGTTATCTTCATCTTCTCAACCTTTTTTAGAGGTTATCTTTACTTTTATCGAAATATTTTGTTGTTCTTCTCCTAGGCAATGTGTGTTGTTAGTCGCTTCGGGATCTACAGTCTCTATCGCAGATGCTAATCGACTGATAATAGTAACTACTTCATTAGAATTAATTCTTACTTTTATCGAAGTGCCTTATGTTTTAAAAATCTGACTCCTGATGGTAATTCATTGTCTTTTTATAATTTAGGACACAAACATCTTTTGCAAGCTCTTTTTAATGATTTGTTTTCGAACCCTAAGAATATCTCTAACATCAGTTATAATTTGAAATAATCAGAATTTCGCAGACTTTTTCTATTTGATATATACCAGTTCAATGCACCCCTAAACAACAAGTGTATCTGATATCAGCGATATCAGCGACATTTTATTTAATATATTTTGTTTGTATTTTCTTTAAGAAAAAGAATCATTCATTTCAAATTAATAATTTAAACCGAAAAGTAGTGCGCAAGTATGCTGATTGAGTCGAAGGTTCTTTCCACCTTTACGATAAATATTAGTAAGGTAATGTGTTTACACTTGCACCAGGTCTCCTTCATCACCAGCACATGACAGTCGCTTTACAATTTTGATCGTGTACATGTGATGATTGTGCCCTCTAAGCATGGTCATTTGTTGGTAGTTGTCCTTATGATTGAACAAGCAATCGTTGTATGTATCAGATCTCAGATTTTATTTATACATTTGGAAACCTTCGGTAATGAATGAATATAAATATGAATCTGAACCAAACATCTCTCAGACCGGTTCAGCGTTTAGTTAATCTTTGAATCAGCCAACAACATTCTTGTTCATTTGAGGACTGTCTGTTTAAGATTAAACTTTAAGATTCCTCCCCCCAACCGGCCCTGCAAAATAACAAAACTTTGACAATTATAAATTATTGTTCGACAAAGAGCGTATTATGTTTTCACTGACTTTGTCAACGTCACGAGAAGGTTAAATGCATATTCATGCAACCTGTACAATTCATTTAATAAAGTAATACTTGATCCAGCTACTAAAATTCGACATTTACAACCGTCCTTGGAGATAAATATAAAACAATTTGCTCTACAGCATGTTCAAGTTTGATATGTAATGAGATCGTAAAGTAGCCTCCATTTTTTTTTTCTTTTTCTGTTTGATGCTGTCCAAGTTTCCATCATTTGCCTTTATTCAAAAGATATCAAAAGCAGGTTACAAAAGTACATTTGCGTTTGATCTCAATTAAATCATGGTATTTTGTCGTCGAAAATAATTGTGTCAACCAATTACGCACGTCAAGGGAGAGAAATAATGATAGAGAGTGGGAAAAGGCACTGCTTGGTTGTTAATCCACCGGAAATTTATTTCAGTCTCGGTGTGAGGTGAGATGGATTAATTATTATCACAGGCACGTGCTTACAAAAACAAAAAAAAAAAACAAAAACAAAACAAAACAAAACAAAACAAAAACAAAAACAAAGGCGCGGCCAGTGCAAAAACACTAATGCTTCTTCTGAGAGTACGAAAGATCACCTTCCTACAGAATTTTGTCGAATGTATTATTATTATTATTATTATTATTATTATTAGAATTTAAACGTTCTGGCATACCACCTTCTCATAGCATTTCGCCAATGTTTTGATCAAGTTGCAAATGCTTCTAGGAATCCCCGTACACATCCATTTAAAAGATTTCTGTATCAATTATTTATTTTCCATATCAATTAACTATTTCTGTATTATTTAAATATTTTATGTTTCAATTAGACATCAGTGTAAGCTTCTGGGTTTATTATACAGGCGTTTGCAATTTATGCCGGACTGATTTCATCTCTATTACTTCAGTGCAGAATCTCCAAATAGTGCCATTTCAAATTCACATGTAATTTTTGAATACAACCAATCATTCAATTCTTTCAGATTAAAATACATTGACCGAATATTATCAGAAATGAAAGATATAAATAAGGATAAAAATAAAACTAAAGACCAAAATTAAAAACTGAACTCACAGGCAAAATGAAGAAATATCGTTCTTATGATATTGAACAGAAAACGTGCGTAAAAGCAAGAAGAATAATTTAGTTTTACATTTTAAAAAGGCCAAAGCTATTAGCAAGAAATGGCGCTGGAGATAAAGCTCTTGATTTACAGTAATTCCACTCAAAAATTTCTTTGCTTGCTCACTGTGAAGTCATACATTTTGACAGACAATTATTCAATGTCAACCGAGGTCTTCTCTGGAGAAAAAGATAAATTACTTAAAAGATAAATTACTTACGTCAGTTGTCGGAACTTATAACTTACTAAATATCAATACGATGATATTAATGACTTCTGTTTTGTACTTCATAATTTCTTAGCACATTCCGCTTGCTTTTTTTTCTTCTTTTATTTAAATGAAAAATTTTATACGTTGATTTCAAGCACGTAAGACATTACCATTTTGTACCGTGATATTTGATATCATCACATAAACTATTTTACTCAATCGATATACAAAAACAATGACCATTGTTAAACCAAAGAAACAAATGCAAATGTGACAAAAAAGTTGTACAGGCATAAAGGTTTTTAGAAATAGGAAACAAAAGACCCAACAAATTTTAATTTTCATTGACTTTTAACACACCGTTATAAGATATGTAACTTTTATATTGACAGTCCTCAAATTTTGCAACGATTCTTGTCATGGAAATGCATACATTCGCGACAAGGTTACACACACACACACACACACACACACACACACACACACACACACACTCCTCTCTCTCTCTCTCTCTCTCTCTATATATATATATATTGTTACGTCTCGAGGCTTAAACGTAAATATCGAGAGAAGGTAAAACCCTAAAAGCATTAAATTTACTAATATATAAATTGATTTCATTAAAATATAAATTCAAACTAAGTGAAAGAATAATAAATAACTTACAGTGTATGAATTCATAGAATATCCTAATTATACTATCAGTTGCATTCCGGAAACTAAAAAGGTATCCTGAATGAAGGTTCTAATATGTTTATGTGCTAAAGAGCAAGCACCACTGAAGAGTCACAGTTCTAAATCCAAAAGTTTTTACTTCAAGGTGGTGCTTGTATTCTCTAATACAGTTTCTAGATGCGCACCAAATCAACAAAATCTGAATCACTAAGAGACGCTCGAACAATTTTAATCATATTATTTTGAAATAACTCAATAGTCATAATCTGACCTTCTCATTTTATTGAGCCAGTCAACAGTTAGAGCTTGCATGATGCCTCCACGGGTAAAATACACTCTTAGTTTGATGAGATGTTTTCATGTCTGCCATTCAAACTAAATGTGTGGCGTACTTGACCTAAATAGTTGTTGACTTGACCTAGGCAATCAGCCTCGATGTATGAATGAGAATTCTACACGTATTGTACATGTACTTTATTATATTATCAGCCAGCCCCTGAATTAAAGAATTTGAAATATAATTCTCATAAACCCAAATGCTAATAGATGATAGAGATATCCATAACTATATACGTGAGTGACTCCAAAACCTTCCATCGCTATTCGGTACGAAAAATTAGGAAGATAAATTCATATATTCTGATTTTGAAGGATTATTGATATTTTGTCCATTGTTATTTTGATTGATTTAGAACACCCCCACCCCCACCCCCACCCCACCCCCAAGCAATAGAAGAGTCATGTCTGGCAGCAAACCATTGCTAAGTAGGTAATGTAGTTCTTAGTCAACTCAGCAATACATGCTGGCTCAGTTAGTGTTATCATTTCTTCAAAGGCGAACATGAAGAGCAGTCCAGTTTTGAAATGTAGAAATTTGTTTAGTAACACACTGTATGAAAAGATGAAAGCAGTACGTAGTGCTGCATACTCTTCCCACTAATCTGTTAACAAAAATGCTATGTCTAAAGCTAGCCAAGTAATGTTCAGGTGAAACTTACTGTTATTTTCACTGTCTGATTTGGCTTCATGTACTGAATAAACTTGCTTCGGCTCGACAGATTTAATGACAAGTTAGATTATCAGAATCACGGTAGAAGAAACAGGTAACGACACTAGTTTAAAACAATCCTTATTTAATTCTCTACATAACGCCTTTTACTTTATCCAATAATTTATTTTCCAACTCTTCAACGTCCTCTTTCAGTATTACAGTATTCTTTTTGTCTCGCATTTCATCAATCTCAGGTGATTGATCCAGCATTTCTTGCATGCAGTCCGATAGTTTAATACAAGAGATCTTTCTATATTTTCATTCCAGATTTTGAACTTATTTGAAATCAAATTGTACACCTCGTCTATTAAAATATTTTGCGAGGAATTTCTTCAACAGTATGGCTCATCTAAAACTGTTGCATTTTTCTATTTTTCTTTCTATTGTTATTGTTCATTCCAAAAAGGCACAACAGCCCTTGTACACATATGGGGATTTGGAAAAAGATCTGATACTTGAAGACAGAATAATGATCTACGACGACTTAGTCCTTGTAAATATGAAGAAGAAAGGGACCAAACTCACGTAACAGACATATGGTGTATTCACATTATCTTCGCTGGGCAAGTGGCTAATGTATCATTTATGTTACGAAAAGTTGTAAAGCAACAAATACGGTGATAATGTTAAACATTTGACGACTGATGCATATTATAGTCGTATTTGTTTTTAGAAACACAAGCTGGACAATGTCCTGAACGATAACATTCATTTCTATGCTACTAGCTAAATATTGGCTGAATCAAAGATGAACTGATTCGAGAGTTGATTGGTTTATGTCCTAGTCACATTCAGTCAATACTGATGTTTCCAATAAAATAAATACAATCTGAGATTTGCTACGTGCTAATTCAATGATGCGCACTGCTATTAAGAAATGACTTTGCTTAGGTAGCACGATCATGACAGGTACACGATCAAATTTGTAAAGTCACACTGACATGTGCTTAAGATGAAAGAGATCTCCTGGTAGTGTAAATACATTACCTTACTAACATTTACCTGAATGGTTGAGAGAACCTTCAACTCAGTCAGCATATTTGCGCACCACTTTGCTGTTTAAATTATTTATTTCTTAAATGAATGATTCCTTTTTTGTTTAAAAGAAGAACAAAAAATCGATTAAATAAAATGTCTTTAATATCAGATCCACCTCCGTGGATGTTTTGGACTGGTATATGTAAAATAAAAAAATATCAGCGACATTTCTGATTATGTCAGAGTGGGATTGGTTTTAGAGATATTGTGAGAGTTTGAGAAATAGAAACCTACAAAAAGATTGCAAACAATCATTGGTGATTGGTGTCCCTACGAGCTAGTACTGTTGAATTATAAAATGAGCATGGATTCTATTCAACAACCAGTGTTCTTAAACATTAGACACTTAAAAAAGAAAGAAAAATGAATCCTAATGAAGTAGTTACTGGTATCAATTGCTTGGCATCTGTGAAAAAAATGCAGTTTTGACGAGTGTAGAACACATATTTCTGAGGAGAGCAACTACAAAGGATTTCAGCAAGAGTCCAAAATACCCCAGAAAAAGGCGGATAATATGATAATTCAATCCAAGCAAGCATCTTACGTTCGAGTTTGAAGATCGAATGAATGTCAAGGGAAAACATAAAGTTGAACTAGTTAAATTTGCAAGTGACAAAAATCCTCTAGGAAAAGTCACGAATCGAAGGAGTATATTTTCTTAAAACATCGAACGCAGTTAAAAAATATCAGATAGCTGTGGCAACCTTCTTTTCTAAGCACGGCTGTGAAATGATAGGTGCTCATTAAAGTAATCATTGGATGGCATAGCCAAACCTGTGGATGAGTAAGAGTAAAAAAAAAATAGTATCGAATGGAATACTTTGTATCATTTGATCCAAACATATCATTACTTCCATCATCATCATCATCAGCAGCAGCAGCAGCAGCAGCATCAGCGTCATCAATCCCTTAACCCAAGAGGTCGTTGGGGCACCACAGTTGACTTTACAACCAATTCTCTCCATCTTTACCTGTTCTCTACTGCCCTTTGGGTATATCCAAATCCCATTCCTGTCCACTCCTTAATGTTGTCTTTCCACCTCTTCTTCTGTCTGCTTCTTTTTCGTCATCCTTGCACCGTGCCTTGCAAGATTGTTTGTGCCAGTCCAGATGATCTTGAGACATGACCGTACCACTTCAGTTTGCGATTTTTTACAGTGGTCAAGAGGTCTTCATAGGATCCGATGGCTCGTTGGATCCTGTTGTGAACTTCTTCGTTGGTTACATGGTCAATGTATGAGACGCCAAGATCCTGCGGTAGCATCTCATTTCGAACGCTTAAATCCTTCTTTGTAGATCTAATGTGAGCGTCCATGTTTCACAAGCATATAGAAAGATGAATATGACAATTGAGCTCATCAGCCTTAATTTGGAACCAAAAGCAATGTAGGTATCTTTCCATATTGGTCTCAACCTTGTTATTGCTGCTGTTGTCTGGGCAATCCTGCAAAGTAATTCCGGTTTGGAGCCCTCATCTGTGATAATTGATCCTAAGTACTTGAAGCTTGTCACTCTTTCCAGCTTCTGCCCACTGACCTTTATTTCTGCACTGATGCCATTGGTGTTGTTTGTCATCAGTTTGTTTTTTTCGGCGCTAATCTCCATACCGTGTGCTGTAGAGGTTGTGTCGAGGTGCTCAACCAAGTCAACCAGTTTCTTTTCGTCTCCTGCTAAACCATCAATATCATCTTTGAAGCGAAGGTTGGTGATTGTTCTTCCTCCGATGCTGACAGTGCCTTTGTGGTCATGCAAAGCATCCTCCATGATCCTTTCCAGGAAAATGTTGAAGAGTGCAGGTGACAGTATACATCCTTGTCTGATTCCAACTGTTGCTCGAAACCAATCTCCTCTGCTGTCATTGATGAGGACAGCACTGGTGGCTTTGTGATGGAGGTGCCCAACAACTTGCACCAGGTTTGAGCTGATGTTGTACTTCTTCATAGTTGCCCATAAGGCTGCATTCCATACCCTATCAAAGGCCTTTCTGAAACCTATAAAGACGTGGTATAGATTTGCTGATGCTGAAGGTATTTCTCGCAAAAGAGTCTGAAGTTGAAGATTTGTTCTATGGTGCTCCTTCTTGCTTGGAAGCCTGCCTGCTCTTCAGCAATGATTTTCTCTGCTTGAGGCTTTAGTCTGTTGAGAATTATCTTTAGCATGACTTTGCTCGGATGACTGATATTTGAAAAAAAAATGATCGTCTTTTGCTAGACAAATTAGCAATACGGCGAATAGTCTTATAAGCTTGTATACCATTCAAAAAGGGCTGAAAGCTAAGCTTCTAGCCTTGTGCTGACGTTGAAGCGGATTGCTTGTCGATAATGACAACAATAACAACACTGTATTACCTAAATCTTTTAGATTTCAGAATGGGACATCGCTAAAAAATCACTTATGAAGAGATAATGTTTATTAATGGTGTCAGTAGGGTTTGCTGGGTTGATTAAGGGAAACGTAATTAGTAGCGGTTTGCTGCCAAAAATGATTCTTAAGAAACAATCAATCATAAAAATCATTCAAAATAATAACAGAAAACATACAAATAGCCATCCATATTCAGAGTATAGGTATTTATCTTCATATTGTATACAGCAGACAGTGATGGCGGGTTCTGGAGTCACTCGCTTTTGCTTCCAGGTACATTTCTTTCCATTCTGAGTTCTTACTGAATCATTGACATTTTGCTTTCATTTTTTGTAGTGAAATGTTTCAAATGGACTTTAATCACTTTCTTGGCAAAATTTATGAATGTACAAAGCAGTATTTAAACAATAGCGAGTAGGCTAGATGATGCCATTCCATCGACTTTATGGAAATTTAATTCCTAACAAGATATTTGTTATAATGTTTTAACTCTGCGAAGGTCTATATTTACTATTGATTCTAATTACACTCAGTAATTCCAGACTCAGTTGTTTGAGCTTTGATTTGGCAAATATACTTATCCACATCATCGAATTTTCAAAGAAATGAAAAAGAAGTTATGGGTCCAGGTGCGGTGGACGGAAATTCCAAAATTCATATAGTGTAATTCAATCGAGTGCTAAAGGCGCGAGCTCGAATAAGCGTCTGGTTATGATTTGGAACACAACAGTCTTACACGTAGTAAGAAAAAGGTACATATTCACAAATATATAATGATCACCAAATCCATTATTGAATCTATCATTATTGGAAAAATATTGTATATATTGAGATTTACTGTGGTAATATGTCTTTCAGTTGCTATTGTTGTTCGCCCTTCGTGTTCGAAAATGACCATGACATCATTAACTGGTGTGGTTTCTCTCAGTGACTGTTCGGGCCAATTTGTGCTCAGAACTGTTTATGGCACATATGACTGTAGATGCCAGTTGTGTTTGCTTGATAAATACAAAACGTTCTGCAGCTTTTAGATTTACTCTTCTGCATTTCCTCTGCAATTCCATTCAGTCCAAATACTACAGGTCCAGTTTAGAAGAGACTGCCAGGCAAAACGATCTTGTGCAAGATCTTCCTGAGATTCATGGTCGATGTTGAAGTGTTTCAAGGATGACTTCAGGGAATGTTTGAAGCGTTTCTCCCGACCACCATTGAGATCGCTTTCACCCCTTCACATTTTCTTTGGTAGTCGCTCTTCTGCCTTCCTGGTGACGTGGCCTTTCCATTTCATCCGTGATTGCATCAGCAGAGTGTGGATGTTTGAAATGCATGCCCGTGTGAGAACGTCAGTGTCTGGGACCATCTCCTGTAATCTTATCCTCATCAGTTTCCTGAGGCAGTACATGTGAAAATGGTTCAGCTTTATGATGTCTCGTCTGTACAAAGTCCAAGTTTCGCATGTAAGCAGCATAGGCGGCAACACAATGACTTTTTAAACCTTCAGTTTTCGTTGTAGACTGGTATTCAAACACTCTCACACCTATTCTGCCAAACGCCACTCTTGCTTTAGCAATTCTGGCATTGGTTTCATCAATGTTGACTGCACGTGACAGATTGCTGCCGAAATAGTAGAACTTGTTGGCATCCAGGAAGTTTGACTATTAACTATCATGATAGCTCAACGTAATTCTATCCTAGTGAAGGTTGGTGTACCACCTCTGTAATTTTATTATTGATTTGCGAACCATTTTGTCACAAGCTTCTTGGTTAATACTTTATCGGACTCAGATTTTGAATTCAGAGAGCAGCCGTCAGCAAATTGGAGACCACGAACATTCACTTCTGTAATTTCGTCTTCACTTAGTCGCGGAAGGCATTAGCATGGCAGAGAACATCATATTCAATAATGTTCTTGCTAACAGACAGCCTTGCATGAGTCATTTGGTTACTAAGGATTGTCCAGATGACTCGCCGTCGTCCACAGCACGATCGTGCATGCTATGATGGAATAGCCGAACCATCACGATGAATTTCTCTGGGGAATCAAAATTTTGTCATGATCTCCCATAGGCACCCATGATTGACTTTGTGAAAATAAATTTTTGTCAGGTCGACGAATGTTGTGTACAGGTAGAATTTCTGTTCCTGGCATTTCTTCTGTACTTGACAAAATGCATACACCTTGTCTGTAGTCCCTTATCTTTTTCTGATGTCATGCTGACTCTCAGGCAGAAGCCTTGTTTCAGTGTGATGTACAAGGCGTCCAGCTTTGTAGTATATCGAGTTCAGCTGTTATCTAAGGAAAGTCCAAGAGTCATTAGCCCCCCCTACAATAATAACCCCCATGGCAAAAATCTAACTCTATCAAGTATTGTAGCATGTCTCTTTCGGCATATTACTGAACAAAAATAATAATGTACGCATTACGATCAGCATAAGGCTTTCTTGGCCGGTCATATTTGTGTCCAGAGAGCATCTGCGTACCGCGGACTGTTGTAATATCTCCATGACGCAGAAAAACTTCCAAGTTTTGGGTTAATAGTATCCGATGTTAGTTTGGAAACGCGAATGACAGCTCTCAAATGCATTTTTGGTGCAAAGTAAGATCCGAAGTAGATCAATCAAACATTCCAGAGTGCGATATAAAAAGCCGGTACTCGTCTTCGGTTGAATGCCTAATAGCATTTCTGATAAATTTTGTAATTTTATTTCTTAGAGAAAGTGTATAATTTAAATGTCAGGTTCAATTTTATTTTGTTTATGTAATTCATTAAAATGGTTATATTTTATATAGGAGGCTCGTGTTGTTCTA
Organism: Megalonaias nervosa; assembly: GCA_016617855.1. Taxonomy (NCBI): domain Eukaryota; kingdom Metazoa; phylum Mollusca; class Bivalvia; order Unionida; family Unionidae; genus Megalonaias; species Megalonaias nervosa. The sequence goes on along the minus strand of JAECUM010064057.1, from coordinate 16,762 downwards.
TTCTGTATCTCTGCTCAGATCTCTTTAATCCATCCCTTAATTTCATATTTTATTTTATTATTTACTCAATCCGTTTTATAACACCGGGGTCGATCATCTCCTCGATAACGATAACCAAAAGCGCCACAGTACAAGTGGAATGCCCAAACAGTTTGTTTGGAACTAAAGTGAGTATTCGTCTTTCCATAAAAACTAAAGGTACAAGAGTGATATCTTGTTAGAAAAGGGCATCCTTTCTATCTTCTTTTTTTTCTTCCTTATCTCATAAGTCGTCATAAGGGAGGTCCAGCAATCGATCTTAGGAAAGGAGCAGGCACTTTAAACAAAGTGCCTATCAGCATGGGTGATTTCATTTCCACCAAATTTCGAAGAATGTCCCGGTGTTTCTCAATGGTACCGCATACTCCAACGGGACCTTTATGTCGATATTTGAACGTCTTGAGACGACTCCAAAGTAGGCATTGTAGTCAAAGGCATGCTAAATAAGTAATACATTCTTTACGCCGTGTTCCCCACTAAAACGTAAATATGTTTGACTACGATCATAGTAACTACGAAGCATTCGGTACCGTGTTCTGGATAAGATTTCAAAAGAAATTGTTGGTCGTGTACCGAGAAATTGTGAGATATCATAGCACTATATCGAGGACAGTTCCCGTGACGCTGCAAATAACTCCAGCTATCGCAGGTGGAAGTCTAAGATCAATATAGAGTTCGTGGTCCATAACAAAATCTTTTCACCTCCTTTTGGAACCACTCTATAACTGAGACAATGATGAAACAAACGTTTTCGTATAGACTTGCCACAAGCACAATGAGTACACAGGAATTAGGGGATGCGATTATCTCTTAGAGAAATTAGGGGATGCGATTATCTCTTCTAAATATTCTATGCGTATAAAGATAACATCCACACAATGGTCATGCTTCTTGTTCTGATCTTCCTCTAATAGTTCTTCGAGTTGGTTATCATAAAACAATGATGATCGAATACAACCGTTGGTTTATTCGTGCACAGATCTAGTACACAAACGCAGATCAAACTGAATAATTCGCAAGCACGTTTCTAATGATGTCTAAAGATCTTTATGATAATACATGTGAATTTTGTTTTTATTTGGAAAATCTAATCCTCTTAACACGAGAGTTCCACGAACGACTTGAGAGTATATTTTGAAACTATAACGATGAGCCAATACGTCTCGAAGTTTCTACATGTCAGGGGCGACACACACGGACTCTTTCGACAGCTCATTTTTGTTGTCTGCATCTGTCCGATTATATAATGCTCTCCCTTGATGCTCTCCCGATTTTGCGCGTATCCTAAATTGGTCATGTAATTCTGACAGTTTTCAAACGACCGAAAATTAATGTTTGGAAATTTGTTTGTAATTCTGGAAGGTTCTGCAGTGTGATCAATGCAGAGTGCAGTTTGCCCTTTAAAGTGGCAGAATAGACAGCAAAAGATATGCAAAAATTATTATTTCTAATCGCTTGCTTTAGATTGGTACATTAAAGGTCATTGTCCACCTATATTGTACAAACGTGTGATATTATAGTCATAAACAAAAAGCATTTGTTATGTATGCACACCATAAATTTTTTAATTAGACCTAAACAATCGGTAGTTTCCGCGTGCCAAAAACGGATATGACGTACATTTATCCCTTCTATTCAACCTAGCCATTCAAGTATTTAATTTACCCACGTAAATGTCTATGTGATATACCTTACGATCGTGCTTTTTGTACAGAAAATATGGCACACTGTGTTGCATATGGATGTAACCAAAAGAGTGATGATCTGAATAAGGGTTATTTCTTTTTCCGAAAGACCCTGTTTACCAGAAAAAAGTGAATTCAAGCTGTGGGATAGAATAGGGTGAGGGATGGGAAAGTTGTATTATTTATGCCGGATTATAGTCAATTTGGCCCAAAGACAATTCGGCTCGACTCGAAAGACAAATCGACCCAACTTAACAATAGTTTGAACAAGTTCTTTTTCTCACACAAGAAGATACTATGTAAGATAGGTTTTAGGAATAGGTAACGTACATATATATGAGAGAAAACACAAACTGACATATCTTGTTCGTTCTAATTAAAATATTTATATACATTTTTTATGCTAAAAAATATATGCATCTGCACAACGACATTCTCAGTTTAAGTCTTCCGGTCAAATTATCAATATTGATTTGTACAACAATAATACTTAACATATACTATTCTACAGAATACGTATACATTTTTCTAAGGGTAGTGTACATGAGATGATATAGCAAATATATTTAATTTTAGGCTTCAGGTTGTAACACTGCTGCATATAATACACACTCGATTCCACATGCAAGAGAGAGAGAGAGAGAGAGAGAGAGAGAGAGAGAGAGAGAGAGAGAGAGAGAATAATGTTGAGCATTTTGTCAGTGTTTATTTGCTGCAATATGAAGCTCTTACCAGTAAATTGTATTGTTTATTTTTATATTTCAAGTTGTCTCAGTGGGTGCACGCGTAAATTAAAAGCTTGTCATTACTTGTCAATATCGTCAATCATATTTGCTCCATTATTCCACACAAATAAGAAAGGAAATAATTTTGTGTTGAATTTGTCCCCCCCCCCCGCACTGTAAAACCCCCACTTATTGGAAAATAAAATGAAAGAAACTAACTTTGCATTGTTATCATTTATTCCTTCTTTTTTCATCATGCGAAATTTATTAAAGAAAACAAATATATATCCACGAACTCCGTATATGTAGCGGATGCTGGCTTGCATATGCATCCTTACTGCAGTGTGTATCGTTTATGTCTAACAACAAATTCGCAAAGGAGACGAAAATATCACCCGATTGTTTAAAGGCACTTGCCATTCATGCATGATAAGTTACAAGGTGCAAACTGACCGAGACTGTACTGTATCCAGGTTAACTATACGACATTATCCGGCAAAAAATCATTATTTTAATATACATTCACTGTGAGTGCAAATGATAATCTTTTCGCTAGCATGGGTTACAAAAGTATTATTAAAGCAAGTTATTGTTGTGTATACTATTTGCCCTGCAAACATCAATTATGATTACAGATGGCAAACAAATAGAAGCCCGGGTGATCAATAAACACAACTGGCAGCGAGCAATAAACTCCTTGCTTAAACTTACTGACAGGATATCAAATACAGAGGTTATTTTATTACAAAGCAAACCAACCCTGGAAACTGACTTTGGTATCTTTTAAGTGTGCCGTTTTTTTTCTTATGAAGTCGGCCGACATAAGGAAGCCATATTTGGTTCCTTTGGATTCTTTTTAGTGTGGCGATTGCTTTTTTTTATAAAGTCGGCCGACATATTGAAACCAGCAGTGATTCCATTTTACCTGTATTAACTGGAATTTTCAAAATAAATTGAAAAAATGGAACAGTTTTGAAAGCAACACAATCTAGTACGTCGTGCACGCATATCGATATAAGACTGAACAGTAAATTAGTTTTCACGGGAGTTTCATCTAAATGTTTCCTATCCATAGTTTATAGTGTTTTATTTTTCGACAACAAGAAGCATGTACTTCGTCTTGTGGGGATAAATGTACGTCATTATCGGTTGGCGTCCTCTATAGGTGGGAAATCGTAGTTAAGGGGAAGTAACAGTGTTGTATACTTCTATTTCAAGTAATTAAATTATTATTTCTTCTTTACACTTGATAATTGTTTGTTCTTTTTGTGCTAGTATAACTACTTTTAATCATGTAATGCAAATCTGATGTAAAAGGAAAAAAAAATTGGAGTATAGCCGGTGACCTTTAACTTGGCACATAGATCGCTAAACATTTTTACCTAAGTTCTAAATAAGGGTAAACTGTAAAATGTCGGGATATATTACTGATAATCAGTCTTCTGTGGATGAATAAGACGCCTGATATCGCTCTGGTCCAGTTTTGTTCCATAAAATCATATCAGTAAACAGTTTTCGGAAATAAGAATATCATCATCTAGTATAAGAAAACTGCAAATGAGTTCATCTATAAAACCATCTGCTTATATAGGAAATTAAAAATAATTGTAACTTAATACAGTACTAATCTGTCTGATTTAGTATGTGAAACAGCTGAATGCTATTTATAGTGAGTGTCTGCTTCATGCATTTAAACCAGGATACATCCTTCTAGACATGGACTTGTCTATGTTCTTGAACGAGCTAAAAAGAGCGATGTCTACCTATCTTGACGTCCAGGCACGTTGAGATAGACAAGAAAACTGACTAGAATAATTTGAAATATAATGTTTCCAAATCCATTCAAAACAATTGCATGAAATTGTCAGTTCTGAAGTTTTCCGCACTTTCTTAATATTTTACTTGGGTAGAACTATGCTTTTAATGATTGAGTTTTCTTGGGGAGGGGGCTTCAGTTTTAAAAAATCTTTGATGCTGTCATGTAATTCTACTCCAGTAACGTAAGGTGTTGTTACGGAAAAGCTGTCGCTACTTTCCGTCATCCTGCTGAATTCAGTGTATTGAGAAATATAATAACTGCACCTTTGGTAGATATCGATATTTTGTTGGCCCTCACGTGAATGACTGTCCAACTGTTGCTAATTTACCCTTCGTTATCGCCAATAAATCCAGTTCCAAAACCAGTCGAACAATTTATGTTACATTATTCAAGAAGACATGCGACCATAAGAGCTGCTTGAATCCATTGTTGTGCAGACACAACCAGTAAGAGTGGAGGAGGAAATATAGATGCCAACAATAGACAGTAATGATCCGTGTGATTAGAATATGATTGATTAAAACCACAGACGAAATAAAATTGAAGAATTTCCGCTTGTACTAATCAGTTATGTTCACTGCACAACAGGGGAGAGAACTAAGAAGATATTAAATTGCTGAAGAAAAGTTGCCAATTCCAAAATAGAATCCACGCAACCTAACGTTAAAATGTATGAAAAACAGATTGCAGAGTTGAAGATGCACAGCAGGTGAGAAAGATATCCAAACAAAAGAGTTGTAATGCATGAACATGTGGGTAACATTTGAAAGCATGAAAGTTCAGGTAGTAGGCATCTAATACAGTCATATAAAACTTTTGGAGAAGAAACTTAAAGAATTAACGAAACTTTGTTAACAAATGACATTAGATGCAAGACTGGTGCCCCCCCCCCCCAAAAGAAAAATTGATGCAAGGCTGAGACAGCTGTTTAAGCGAACTGATTTGAGAACTGCATTTTAGCTATAGCGGTAACAATGAGAACATCAAGTTTTGCCCTGTGTACATCAAACTCATACTCGACCTATTCCAACATTATGATTTGCTCTCTATAAAGTACAAATGAACAGTTTATTGCCAGCTTTGTACCTGTTTTGATAGTTCTATCGATGTAAGTAGACACAGTGTTATGAAATAGATGTCCCTAATCTCCAAACAATAGGACTGCATCAAGAAGTATTTTAGAAATGATAGTAAAATTCGCTTCAATGTTTCAATTTTCATTCATTTGAGGTTAAATGGGGCAGAACACAGTTTCTTAACTTTGGTTAAAGCGAATACTACGAAATGTCTGTAGCAATAGGCGGTTATAGAAGCTACAATAAGCAACGAGCATTAATAGGTGAATATGTAAGTTTGTGCACGAGATTCAATAATCACAAAAATCAGTAAGTCAAGTATCAATGAAAGCTGATAGTTTTTATTGGAAATTAGCAGTTTTATGAGAATAAAGTTGCCACGCGGTCGGGATGTTTATGCATATTTACATGATTTTGCTGTTGGTGGGTAAGTCAGATAAAAATAAACCGTTAGTTTGCAGTGTATTAAATACATAAAATTATATGTATTTAGTAAAAATTAATCTTGTAACATAGTTATAGCCTTGATGGATGTTCTCAGAATTTAGAAAGACACGTGTTACATCAGAGAATGGCCTTCTTAAAAAAAACCCCACCATAGTTTACATGGTGTTGATGATGTTTGACTTATTTGTTTATTAAAACATATCCACGATCAGCAAATACTAAATTCAGTGATTGGAAGGGAAAATGATATCTTTCGCGACATGTAACTATATTTTGTAAACATTAAAATCATTTTTATGGGTAAGAAAGTGGACCGATAAAAAAAATAAAATAGGTGTGATGTTATACATATATCCTTGAAATAAATTTAGAAACTATAAAACTAAAACGGACTAATACGATAAAAATTTGATTAACCTTCCCTTTAGTCGCCACTTTTGTTGGTCATTCAATATTAAGCTGTTACATTTTTTAAAAATCACATGGACCTTTGCTAGCATCATCATATGTTGTAGTGGTAAACTGGTATATAGGAAAGCAAAACAGTCAGACTGGTATTTAAGACTTTATCAACAAGGGTTTGAAGTCTGAAATATACATAAACCAGACTATATTTCCTCTATTTCAGTGGCAAATCAAACAATTAATGTTCTATTTTGATAACAGTTCGACTAGAAGTTTAGTTTGAAAGACCTTTCAGTTAAAAAAAACTAATATTTTATTTTAAGTTTTATATATTTATTTCTCTACATCATGTCTTGCATTTAGTAAATTACATAAATACGCTGCACAATTTATGTGGGCAAAAATTGAAGAAAATACTGTGTATTAGAGTACAACACAAGGCATGTTTTTATATGTATGTGGCATTGAAACCATTATTAATAGATGCCACAGGAGATCGATAAAATATAAACTACAGTCGAAGCTCATATTGTAATAAAGCAGAATAAGTGATCGGTTTGAGTTTTCTTTCAATAACATTTATTATTAGAGGAAGCATTGAAAATGCATGTAAGTGCAGTCAGGGACGTAGAGAGCGATCACGGGCCCTGGGGTAAGAAACACCCGCAAGAATTAATAGTTTCTCAAGTTAAGAAGATTATATAAATAAAAAAACATTAGAGAAGAGACAGGATGTAGGACAAAAGTTCATTTTTTTTGTATAACAATCTACGTTATAATTAGACAAAGGCTGTTACTAAAATTATAACAAAGACCATGATAAACATAATGTCCTTGATTCAGACTAAGATAGTGAGCTTAATAGCTAACCCACACATAACTATGTATTATTTGCTTACATAAAAATACAACATCAATATCTCTAGTCAGGAACAATCTGAGTCCAAAATACAAGTATCCATAGCATATAATAAATTTAAAAAAACCCCAAACAATGCAAGTTATATACACATAAGAACTTCACATGAGCTATGATTAAATCTGTCCAAAGGCACAATTTGTGGTCCGATGCAGTTTGTCTATTTCACTAAAATTATCGGAATAAATGATGGGAATCAATAAAGTCTAATCTCGTAAATCCCTTAAAAGCTTCCTGAAAGCGTTTAACTTCAAAGTGGTACTTTACTGGTGATCAGCCTTAATTGGTCGAAATTTACGTGATTTAGACAATCTAACTACAAACATCTGCATAAGCAATTTTCTATCATATAATTTATCTTGCATTGTATTTCTTTGTATAAACAAAATTTTAGCGGCAGGAGATATAAATCTACGCGTAAAAGCTTTGATCTTTGAACCACGTGCTATGCTACTCTGTGTGCGGTGAAATATATGCCGTGGAGACAAATCGATTATCAAAACAAATCTAGCTTTAGATGAATCAGGTATTACTACTGAGTGGTAATTCGATGGCGAAAAGTCACAGAAGGGAAAGTGGTGTGGGAGTTTGTGGGGTAGGGGGATGAATGCAAAATCTAATCCTTGAAAAAAAAAAATGTAGTGTAATGGACAATGCTTTCCGCGTCCATTTCAAGCATTTTGCTTCTCGAGGATTGTTTCGCTTTCCTTTCAAAACACACGGGGGATATAGGGTTTACGTTATGTCCTTTCCATTAATACAATTTTTGATGTCCTAGAGAGTAAATATCCTGAGTATTTAATTTATCTCCTGCATTATTTTTGTTTTTCATTATTCATAGCAGATGTTTTGGATTTTGAAGCACAGTGAGGAATTTTATGTGTATGAAATCATATTTAAGATAGGAAGGCTTAATTTCTACAGCACATTATTAAAAATCGAATTTTTTCTTTCCACCATATAGATGCGGTATACTTGACTAGAGAAAAAAAAATTACCGTTGGAATAAGGAATCCAAGACCGTGATCACACAGGAAAAAGTATACCACATATTATACTTTTGGCACAAATGGTAGGAAAACCTACACAAAAATGGTTATACTAACAAAATTATCGTCATCAGTTTAGCAACATTTCAACATTTGGTTTCACATTGAAGTGCCCCAAAAACCATTAAATACCCTCCAAACCCCACAACCCCCACCCTTCAAACCTCACCCCCCCAAAAAAAAAAAACCAAAACAAAAACGTAAGTACAGTTGGGCAGATAGCATATATTCACCATTCCAATATAAGTAAAGAGCTGTAATTTGAATCAGGCGACATTTATGAGACATTACAAACTCCAGTTTATATTAATGCTTTAATATTGATACAGTTGGGTAAAGGAAATAATGTATAAACGACATTTGAAATACTGTATTGAAATCAGAAACGTGAAAATGTGCAGTGAAGTAAATGCTTAGCAACAACCTAAATTAAAATATGACCTTGGTGAAGGACTCCAGTACAGTCTATAATTGTGTCATTTTTTTATACATTATATCAGCTTCGCTAGAAGAAAAAGACAATTTTAATAGCGCAAGTTAATATGTTTAGAAAATCAATGCTGGGTACTGTAGTCACCAAATGTCTTGAGCATAAAAGTTGAACTCAGGGTCAAAATTGAAGTATTTAATGTTTATATGGAAAGATTTAGAAGTATAAACTTTTCAGAAATGTCTTAATATTGGATCTTGCAGAATTTCACGCTTGTGTGGGAGAATGTATAGTATGGTATACAATAAGGGAGTTTTGAGTCTGAGCCTGAGCATATTGTTTGTACTTGGATTATTTCATATTTATGGGGCCCTGATCTCGGAAATGTTGATAAACTCGAGACTACAACTCTTTGATCCCATTCCCTTTGCATTGCAAGAAAATAACATATGAATTTTCTGGCTTTTGAAACCACCGTACTTTTCATTATTATATGCTCATTTTTATTCTCTGTTAACTTTACATTGTTAGAATCGTGCAGTGTTTTTCCATACTCCACGGTTTCATAGTGCACAACTCGTCTGTCTAAAAAAAGCATCGAGTATTAGCAACTACTTCGTAAACAATGTACGCTCATGTAGTGGTGCTTTAGCTTTTTCAATTTCAATTTTAACTAGGTCAAAAATATATTTCTTTAAAACTAATGTCGAGCGCGCGACGTAGTTTAAAGGTCGCTGGGGGTGCTATGTGCGCATTTAATTGAATCAGGTGGTAATATTTGAGACATTACAAAATTCAATTTATCTTAATGCTTACAAATCGACGAAAATGGTAGAGTAAATAAGTTCTATACAACATTTGAAATACTGCATTAAAATCAGAATCTTTAAAACGTGCAGTATAGAAAACGCTTAGCAACACTCTATATTCAAATGGTTGTGGCAAAGTACTCCAGTACCGTCTACGATTGTGGTATTTTTCATACATTTAATTCGCTCTATAGTCCTACTGAACAGGATAAAAGACGCCGTCGACCCACTGCTCCGCGACCAACAGGCTGGTTTCTCAAAAATAGATCATGCACTGACCAGATAGTAACATTGCGCATAACCTTGGAACAGTCACTGGAATGGAACTCGCCGCTTTATGTCAACTTCATCGACTACGAAAAGGCCTTAGACAGCATAGATAGACAGACCCTCTGGAAGCTGCTGAGGCACTATGGAGTACCAGAAAAAATCACAAACATCATAAGGAACTACTACGAGGGAATGACGTGTAGAGTGGTCCATGGCCGGCAACTTACCAGCGCCTTCCAAGTAAGGACAGGAGTGAGACAAGGATGTTTGTTGTCACCCTTTCTTTTTCTGCTCGTGATTGACTGGATAATGAAGTCATCAATAGCCCACAAACAAAATGGCATACAGTGGACCCTCTGGACACAACTGGACGACCTTGACTTTGCCGATGACCTGGCTCTTCTCTCCCACACCCAGCAACAGATGCAAGAAAAGACCAACATCATTGCAAAAACATCAGCAAGCACTGGTCTTAATATAAATAAAGGAAAGAGCAAGATCCTGAAGGTCAACACAGCAAACTCGACACCCATCAAGCTGGAAAGTGTGGAGCTGGAAGAGGTGGAGAGCTTCACCTACCTTGGCAGCACAGTTGACAAAGAGGGTGGAACTGATGCTGATATTAAGACCCGTATCGGCAAGGCAAGAACAGCATTCTGCCAGCTGAAAAATGTCTGGTCATCCACAGAACTGACAACTAATATCAAGATCCGAATGTTCAACACCATCGTAAAACCTGTCCTACTCTATGGAGCTGAGACCTGGAGAACCACCACAACCAATATGAAAAGGATCCAGACATTCATCAACACCTGCCTCAGAAGAATCCTCCGAATTCTCTGGCCAGACAAAATCAGTAACGAACAACTGTGGCAGCGAACACAACAACAGCCTGCAGAGGAAGAAATTCTCCAACGACGCTGGAGATGGATAGGCCACACACTCCGTAAGCCTGCATCCAGTACCACCAGGCAAGCAATCACCTGAAACCCACAGGGGAAAAGGAAGAGAGGCCGGCCAAGAAACACCTGGCGGCGGGACCTGGAGAAGGACCTAAAGAAGACAGGCCACACGTGGGGACAGCTGGAGAGACTTGCTCAAGACCGAGATGGCTGGAGAGAGTTTGTTGGCGGCCTATGCCCCAGCAGGGGCCACAGGTGTAGATGAGATGAGATGAGATGAAATGATGTATTATTCTTGATGCTACAGAATTGTACAAAACAACCAAACCTCTATGCAACACTAGCTTTAATCCAACCAGGTAGCTATATTTTGAATAACTATGGAAATACCAAGCTTCTCTTTTGAAAAGGAAGGAACCAATCCATGACAAATCAAAATCCTCACAGAAAAATAGAGTTCATAAATTCACAAAATCAGAATGGAGAACTGGGGGTAATCCTAAATAGCTAAACAAGAAAAGGAAATTAAATTGGAGAACTGGGGGTAATCCTCAATAACTAAAATCCAAAATTAGAATGACGAACTGTGGTATTCCTCAATAATTAAAAACCAAAATTAGTACTGGAGGCAATCCTCAATAACTAAAAGCCAAATTAAGAATCGAAAAATGGGAGTATTCCTCAATAATTAAAATTCAAAATTCATTTCCATGCTAGGAAATAATAACAAAGATTTAAAATCCACATTCAATGTTGCCACAATTGGTGTAACAAAGAGATGACTAGCTATGTGTGCAAAGTTAAATGCACTCTAACAATGAACAATCTATCTACAGATATACAAAAAGAAAATGTAAACAATATAAATCTTTCATAATGTAAATAGATTGTTTGATAACAAACAAAATTCAAGGATCCCTCAAAATGACTGATGCTCAGCTGGGTGGAACGAATTTCCAGGAATTCAAGGAAAGACCATTGTTCTCTTTTAACTGCGAAGTGATGAAACCATCCCTGATATTCTTTAGGAAATAGCAAGATTTTCATTGTAACTGCTGTGGTGGACATAATGGACGTCAGATTGGCTCCATTTTCCTTTAGGACCAAGTAGATGTCATAAGAAGTCTTCATGTCAATGACCAGCCATTTAGGAGTGATAAGATATTTTAGATGGCCCTTGTTATGGCCATATTGGGGATCTAATAGGCACAATTTTCGTTTACAACCAATCAGACATCATAGTACCGAGTATTAAAATCATCTCTGATATTCTTCAGGAAATAATGAGATTTTCAGTGTAACTGCTGTGGTGGACATAATGGATGTCAGATTGGCTCCATTTTCCTTTCGAACCAAGTAGACGTCATAAGAAGTCTTCTGGTAAAAGCATGTCAATGACCAGCCGTTTAGGACTAGTGATAAGATATTTCAGATGGCCCTTGCTATGGCCATATTGGGGATCTAATAGGCACAGTTTTCAATTACAACCAATTAGACATCATAATATGTCTTTCAGTGAAAACCTCATGTTGAATTGACTATTCCTTAAGGATTAGTGATAACAAGATTTTCAAGATGGCCGCAGTGGTAGCCATATTGGATGACTAAGTGACATCATTTTCACAACGTTTCTAGTATTTCGCTGAAAATCTTATGTCAATATTACATTTCGTTCAAGACGAGTAGCATCATGTTGGCTCCATTTTCATCTAAGAACAACTAGACTTCATTAGAAATCTTCCGGTGAAAACTTGTGTCAATATGACTTTATTTCAGCAGATGTAGCATTAAGATTTTAACATAACGTGTTTTTTGTTTGTTTTTTTTTTTTATAACTGCACTAACGCGCTCTTAACATGCTGTTTTCTGATCATTTTTCAAAAAGATACATTCGAACTTTTGATGTAGCTATTACGCATAGAAAGAAAGGAAAGATTAAAGATAAAAATAAAATAATAGTTCCTAATTATAAATGAGTAATCCCTTCTTTTGAGTGCTCTAATTATATTAATAATTAGCGGGAATAACAGAGCTTATGACTATACCTACAATTACTCTAATTGTATATACAAAAAAAAAAATGCTACATTTTATATTAATTATATGTAAGTCTTTTTATTTGAAAAATGACTATAGAACCATTATAATCAATAATTCCATTCTGAGTGTCTCAGCTTTCATGCAACGAGCAAACATGTATTTAAGGTATGGATTATATTGCAGCTCTCGAGAAGATGGATTTATGTCAATATCTATATGTATTTATGTGCTGAGTGTAACGCTGGCAGTACAACAAAGTAACGTCTATGCCTCTGTGACATGACGGCACTGAGTCAGCATACACAAACAACTGTCCCTGACTTTGTCCTATGTAATGTTCTTTCCTGCCTCTAACTTCCAAATGAGTGAAGATAACGAATAATGGTTCTACTCTTTGCTATTTATCCGTCCTTTGTGCTAGAGAAAAAGAGTCACAGAGTTTTGAATGTCAAGATCGCAATGTCCTTGATAGACATGACTTTGATAAAATATCATACAAAGATGAGAGAGAGAGAGAGAGAGAGAGAGAGAGAGAGAGAGAGAGAGACCCTATATCATTGGAAAATTCTAAATTTAAGTAGTTAAAATACCTTTTCGTTTGATACCACGATTTCGTCGAAATTGAAACAGAAACTTAAAAAGGCAATAAAAAGGAAATAATGATACATAAAAAGATAATGTGGATGCAGTCTCATAGATTTATAATAAAGAAATTAGATTTTTACTGAGTTCGACTTCGTCGTCGTTTTCGTGCCTATGCGTTTGTGCAACGTTACTGCAAGTGTGAATTCAAAGGCAAGTCTATTTTGTAGCATCAAGGTGGTGTTGTTATTATTGTTATTGTTGTTGTTGTACATGGCAGCCAGTATATTTGAGTCAGAAATACCAAGAACGGCACATAAACTTTTACAAACTCACAGTTTCTTTAAATGTATAATAATAATTTGTCCCTCGCGTACGCGCGGACAAAAAGGGAAAGCTCCCACAGTCATGACGAATTCTTCAAAAAACACATGGGGACATAAATTTGATCTCTCCACACGTGCTGATTAAATTTACCTTTCTAACGCTAGTACTGAAATCTGCGAGACAGACTAGGCTCGCCTCTTACAATTTGGACATATGCAAAGTCCTAAATGTCATTAAATATTACATTTAGATATTCAGATTCTTAACAATGAAAGTTTTAAAACGTGCAAACATATTACATTTGCATGCCTTCTTAAAACAATATAGCTCTATGAATGGAATTCGTGAACCTGTTCCCTCCGCAAACTATATGTACATCAACTTTAAAAAAGTATTCGAAAAAACAAACTTCGGTGCATATTTTGTACATAAAAAGTGGTTTTTAAGTACATGTAATTTAACATTTTGAAACTGGAATGCGGTATAAAGATTATACGCACTCAAGAGAGTGCTTATTGACTTACGAAACGTCTGATATTTACACAAGATTTACAAAACCTATAAAACACACACACAAATTTTACCGAAGTCGTTGTAAACTTTAGACTGTCAGTGTTATTCAAGAGGAGCAGCTTTAACAGACTTGCAGACACGGTTAGGCGTATTTCAAGAAAGAGCCTTCAGAACCCATCTGTAGCCTCATCCATGGTTTCTTTACAACTCCGTCAAGACATGAAAAAGCCAAAACGATTCTTATGCTCTTCTGAGAGGACATTATTTAATTTATAGAAATTGGAATAATATTTTTTTAATTTTGCTTTATGGAAATTGAGATACCATATTTTGCAATGTGAGTCACTTTCTGTAGACATTAATATGCTGGAATTGTGCCTAACGACTTAAAACTAACCACAAAATTGAAAATATTAAAAAATATATCTGATTTATTTTTTACTGAAATAATTGTTCAGAATTGTTTCGAAATACTCAATAGCTTTTTGTGTTTGTTATGTAATCTAGACATTGTTTAAAACCATGTTCCCATCCATACGATATATTATCAGCATCATCATAATCACGTCATCCCTGAGAGAGAGAGAGAGAGAGAGAGAGAGAGAGAGTATCTGCGTCTATCCCTAGAGAGTGAATATATCTGCGTTATTGACTGACCTAGCAACTTCGCATGTTGATCATGATATATATTCCAAATTTGACAGTTTTGCTTGTTCATGGATGTATATTTGAAGAAACGACACGATTCTTCATTCTTAGTACACTGATATTTAAGACGCTCGAGCAAAACGGACAAAATATTTGCATATTTAGGACACAAATAACTGAATACTGTATATCATATGCTTTGTTTTGAAACATTTCTAATATCCAGCGTTTTCTACTTAATAATATTGTTCATGGCACCGAAAAATTGTGTGAACAACATCAAAAAAAAGTGACGCACAGGACATTATTCAAAACGCAAATATTGAATGATTCTGTTAGCGAATGAGAGGGGTGCCATTTTTAATTAATAAAAAGGACTCAAAGTTCAGTGTGCTCCTTAACGAATGAAAGTATCGAAATGAGCCAATGATATTTTCGGACTAAATATGTTCTAAGTACCATACTATTACTTTCCTAATCCAAGGTATGGTATTCACGGCGTAACATTTTGGGAAGGCAAGCAAAGAAAATCTGATTCCAATCTTATCAATCAATAAATTATCTCTTTCATAACTTCCATGTTCATCCTCAAAATATTGATTCATATTAGAGTAAGGTTACGTGTATATAATTAGTTTAATAACATACAAAGAAGACTACTTAAAACAAACACAAAGTTACATTTAAATTTAATACCATCCAGTCTCCTTATCCCGATCTAAAATTTTGCAAAGTAGGAAAGTTACATGTGTGTAGAAACTGCATTTAGTGTGTCTCGTATGCATACGTGCACGTACGTATATATACAGATAGATAGATATACAAACACTCCGTATCCAGATTGAAGTAGGGCGTGACATCTGTCTTTATATACATATTTTTTGTACATAATCGCACACAATCAAAAAAAGTATAGAACCACAAGTCAACTGTAGAATAGAAACTCAGAGCATTGATCCGTAGTCGTTTCTTCGTTGTACCAATGATTGGAAATCAAACAACATAGACCTTTTGTGGCAGCTGATCGGGGTCGTAGCTGTTTTGAGATGGTCATGAGTGATATATGAGAATATACGGTAATCAGCACTTTCAAACTTCAAGGTCATTACACCTAACCTCTTAGACGGCACTATACAGACATGTATCGACATCATCACAGGTATGATGTCGCTTGATGCAGTATTAGCTATCTTATCAGCGTTGTGCAAAAGAGTCCATGGCGGCAGGTGACGTGGTATTTACATGTTGATAAAATTACTAATTTGGAAAATCGGTCGTTAGGATTCATTTTTATAAAAAAAAGTACAAAATGTGAAAACCGATATAAAAAAAAAAAATTGAGAAAATTTCATTTAAAAACTAGCAAGACCAAAACTGGAATATTGGTCAACTAATTTTGGATCAAAATTCTAACATCAAAGTTTCAAATGCCACAAATTAAATTGTTAATGGATTATTCACATCACTCAAGTGTGTCTGAGATGTTGCATAGGCTTGGCAAGTTGACACTCGAACAGAGGCAATCAGATGCATGACTAGTTTTAATTTATAAATATAATAGCGCAATACAGCCAATGAAACAACAGACTTTTGAGATAAAACCATTTTAGACTTTCTAGACAATTCCATACTACTAAAGAAATTATTCCTATATCTTCAATGGACAAATTTTCAATGGAATTCCCTTCCTCTACATACAAACCTTTATTTGATACCTGTTTTCACGCCTTATTATAACATATTATATTTTACCTTGTATTTTTTTAGCACTGGTATTTGCTTTTAATCATTCTCTTAAACTTATCCTTTATTACTAGCATGTCTAGGAGTGCAAGTTGCTCGAAATTTCCTCCAGAGGGTGAAGCATAATTATGTGGATTTAATTTGTACAGAGTGTGGTTGTATTCCTGTATTTTTATGTTTAACTTCACGCGCGCACACATACACACACATCAACACACACACACACACACACACACACACACACACACACACACACACACACCAATTCGCTTAACACACAAATGACACCAAAAAAAAACCACCAAAAGAAATCCACATTAACTATGGGAAACAT
>JAECUM010064056.1:0-15507 GCA_016617855.1 Megalonaias nervosa | reverse complement strand
TTGTGGGTCGGTGGTTCTTTCCGGGGATTTCCCGGTTTCTTCCTCCACCATTAATACTGGCCGCCATGTATAGCCTATCGTGTGCTGAAAAATGGCGTTAAGCCCCACAACAACAACAACAACAACATCAAAACTGATGTATAAAGTGTGTTAAAGAGCTATTGACCCATTAAAAATTGACCACTAAACGATGGCCAGGTCATGGGGTTAAAGTTGATAAGTCTATTGTCATTTAGGTGTACTTCACGAGTTCCATCATAATTTAATGCATCAAACACATTATGTAATACAGACCTATTTGGTTAAATCATTTCGTTGCAAATTAGTAAGCAAATTCACTGTCTGACAGATGGGAACTCGGTCTAACACAGAATTATCTATAAAGTATACTGTGATTTCGATGGCTTTACTTGGTGGTTCATCTCAGCTACTGACGTTTAAAGATGATAAAGAAATAGCAACATCTGAATTGCCATATGTGGCTTCAGCTAAATCCCAGCAACCAGAAATACATTATTAGTTGTCGAGATCGGTGGACAAATTTTCCAAGGCACTTGCGACTCGGTAATCTGCAGAGGTTTTGAGTGGTATCTTTAAAACATGACAATCCATTCACCGTGCTAAATTAACCGTTATATTGACTAATTGGTGATTTATGATAGTATTATTCAATTAAATATGATGCAAAATTTGTTATGGAAAATGCATAAACCGATTAAACAATAATTCTTGCCTACTTTTATGACAGTCCCTACTGGATGTAATCGCTGAAGAAAATATTCTTATTTGCTATCGATTTGATAATTAATTAAAAAAAAAAAAAAAAACTATCCTTGATATGACGCGGTTAATTCTAAAAGATGACTTATATTTATGTTCAATAGGCAGGTTCATATTTCTTTCTGCAGAGAATAATCTAAGAAAAGCAAGAAATACTAACCAGCTTCAAATGAAAAACATGCTTTGCAATAGCGAGATCTCAGAGGTTTGGAATTTTGTCGACTGAATTATATGAAAAATACAAGTAGAACTTCAGACACTTCATTTATCAGTGGATAAAAATGTTTCAAATGCAAAGAATTATATTTGTTGTTTGGAAAATTTCAACATTTCAACATTTGCCATAGTACTGAGTTTTATTCGGTTCATAATATACGTCATCATTTAACACATAAACTTGAAACTTTTGCCATACAAATAAAGTGAATTATTTGTGAAAGTCATGCACATTAGGATGACCTTAATTAGGAATAGGTTGTGAGCAACATGAATTATTCCAATGTCCAGCCGAGACAGACAACGTAGGATAACACCTGCCTCCTTTACATATGCACACTCCACAAATATAAAAATAATTAGCACTCCAGCAACTTATCAAATGTATTAACCACGGAATGATACAATTACATTATAATATGAGACCAATGCAATTTTAACTTGTTTCATTTCGTGAGTAATGTGTGAAAAAACGCATACCGTCGAATATATAGGTGAACGTTCACAATTAGATATCCAGTTCTTCTATCTTGATTATGTTAAGTTCGCGATATAGTCCAGGACGCTTGTCCTGTTATTTCAAAATTGCACGAGTGGGGGAGATGGTGGGTGTGCGTCCCGCTGCGAAATGCAAGAAACTCCACGACAGCACGAGGAACCACATGGAGTAGGCGAAATATTTTTATAAATATTTTTTGCTCTTTATAGTCAAAGTCTCTGATAAGTTTGCTGTCTGAGAGGTTCACTCAGTCGAAATCATTGATTGATGAAGATACGCGGCCAATGTGCGCAACAAAGAGGTGCGTAGTTTTGAGTTTGTTTGCCAATAGTGCGCATTAGTGTCAGAAACAATCCCAAACCTAGAAGAAGGCCAGTGCTTAGAGTCGTTGACTACAGTTGTGGGGTGAGCCTCTAATTATAACCAGAGCGTTTTTAATAAAAACGCAAACTCAGGATATGTACATGATAAAGGGAATTGATGGCTTACAGTACAGGGAATCCTCTAGAATATTACCCGTGCATTTTCCGTAAAACAACTGTTAACCCATAGATCTTTGGGATACAAAGTTCAGAACACAGTATAATCCGAGAGAAGAAGATAATTCATTCTGTTTAACAGCAGACACAGAAATTAATTAACTCTGGATGTTTAGCCAAAAGAGGGCCGCTTTTTAAAAAATACATTTTGAAGTAAAACCCGGATGATAACACGTAAAACTCCACGCATGAATTTATCAGGTAGGCCATCCGGCCCGTCCATAAATATGCGAATATATCGACATATATAGAAGTTATATTCCGCTGCAACTCTGGTTCAACTCTGGTTCTAAACTAACTATCTATCTATCTATCTATCTATCTATCTATCTATCTATCTATTCATATATATATATATATATATATATATATATATATATATATATATATATATATATATATATATATAGGGGCCCCGAGTGGCCGAGTGGTCTAAAGCGCTGTTCGTTACGGATCACTGCCATCTCACCTCTGCGTGGGTTCGAGTCTCGGATTCGGCCAATGTAGATATGTGAAAAAGCTTGCCAGTAGCTTCTCGTGGGTCGGTGGTTCTTTCCGTGGTTTTCCCGGGTTCTTCCTCCACCATTAATACTGGCCGCCATGTATAGCCTATCGTGTGCTGAAAATGTATGCTAAGCCCCTTTACAGCCAACAACAACAAATATATATATATATATATATATATATATATATATATATATATATATATATATATATATGCTAACTAGAGTTACATCCCCTAACATCCCGTTGACTTGTAAACAAATTAATACATTAAACTGTGTAATGTCTAATAGCAAAGTTGATTAAATAACAGATTTTGTTAAAATAAATATGTAATATTTTGCAATAGCTTTAACTATTAACTGGTACGAAGCAGACTGCTGAAAATCGATATTTCCCTAAATCATTAATTTTGCCATTTTTTTTATTTGGCAAAGACTTGAGGAAAATCAATGCTTCCTCAATAACGTCCAGTTCTTAACTTTATCTAGAAACGTCGCTGTTTGTTTGTTTTGTAAAGTCCTCTTTAATAACTACAGCTAATCATAATAACAATTTGCTTCTGTACAGAATTCCCTTTTTATTGTCATTCTTGAAACAACCACGCAAATAAGAAGACGACTGGAATCTATAGTAATTCTACGAAGTCGATGAGTAATATTGATAGCAGTGTGTTATGACCAAGATTCTGCCTGGCGCGCCTTTGTTTTATCACATAAGCTATTTGGTGGAGAAGTCATGCTTTGCCAGAAGAGTTAACTCTGGTGTATCCATCTCCGAGGCAATATTTAGTCTGGTAGATAAGCCGCAAAAGCTCTATTTTCCGGAGTTCAACAGTATACTTCCTTCAAGACACCCCAACGAAAGTTTTTGGTAGACGTTGGTGCATCTTTGGAAGTATCACTTATGAGCAATATATATATATATATATATATATATATATATATATATATATATATCATTAAGGTTACAGAATTTTTAATTCGTACTCTACGGAGATTCGAACCCAGGTCCGCGGGTAAATGGCACCCATCGCCTTGCCTGCACGCACCAGTCCATATTCCTTCACGACTAAGCACGCATCACCAAAAAATGATGGCGCTGAATCGGTGTTATATGCACTCGTGCGTAGCAGACACACTCGCATGACGACCTGGTAAGTAATTCTCATCTATCTACACAGTCGTTCCGGACTCCTATGAAAGAAATCAAGGTATACAGGCTTAATTATATAGAATTATAAATATACACCAGACAGAACGGAAAGTGCTATCCCTGGATTCTACAGAAGAATGCTTGATAATAGTAGGCAGAATTAATATTTAATACAAATAATACTATCATACAGGTTACCTTGATTCGAATCTGCGTAGAGTACGAATTAAAAATTCTCTAACCTGTATGATAGTTTATTTCAACTTGTTGCGGATGCTTGAAAATATTATTATTGACCTAGAAATCGACGAGCGATAACGACATATGTTGTTTTATGTTCATTTGAGTAGGCGCAATTTATATCCCGGATATTTCATTGTCATAGTAGTAATTGTAGGCTATGAAGCAAATTTAGAGAATTATTTAGAAGAAAATATGTCGGCTGCAAAAAATAAATAATGTCATTTGTGCATGGCTGTACAAGAAGGAAAACATTGGAACGTATACATTAACACGACATAAAATACAGAACTGAAAGGGTGTTAGATCACACCAGAGGTAGATCGTGCCATGCGAGGTTGATACTATAAAATTTTGGTGTGATACCATACGGCTTGAATTCCCGGTTCCAGGATAGCAGTCGCAACGTATTCCTCACATCATGTGGTCCAGGCATTTGCCAAAATCGTCAGCAGTTGCATTTTGTATGAAGTCCACTTCTATTGCTCCGCGGCCTTTCATCTTCTCACTGATATTTTTATTTGCATGTTTATTGCTTGTCAAGTGGCTTTGAAGGGAATTCAGTAGGAAGCGCTCTGATCTTTCCCACTAGCATGTTTAGTGGAAATCGGTTATCTTCCTGGATGAGCAGATTGTTTACATTATGCCATTAGCACGCCAGCTTAGGGCCTTCTTGTACATAAAAACAAACAACCATTAGACATTTTCTTGCATCATGGGTGAAAATGGTGGTGAAGACACAATCCGTCTTCGATGTGACATCAGTCTCGCCAAATGCCGACACAAGCCGGTGCAGCAGGACACACATTCTGGTACCTATCTGACAGCCCCCTCGGCTCCTGTGATATCACAAGCGTGATCTCCTTAGATAATTCAGCGGTTACGAAGCACAGGCTCTGCTCCTTGGCCTAATTTCGGTTACTTTAGAGCTGCAATTTAATGCTTTGTGGTGGCTACTTACAGCAAGTATGTGCACTAAGTTGGCATCATACGCTTTGTCTGTATTGCTTAGATTTAATTCGCACTGTGCACCCAGAGCAGCAGGTA
This sequence comes from Megalonaias nervosa, assembly GCA_016617855.1. Classification (NCBI taxonomy): domain Eukaryota; kingdom Metazoa; phylum Mollusca; class Bivalvia; order Unionida; family Unionidae; genus Megalonaias; species Megalonaias nervosa. Next base: position 10,527 of record JAECUM010064056.1, on the reverse strand, counting down.
TTATATGCTGCACAAACCAATTCTGCGCAATCTCGCCGAGAATGGGATAATATAGCCTGAGCAAGACGCCATCCTGTTCCATTAACAAGGTTATGTCGCACAGAAAAGAGTATCTCTTTTGTAGTTGCCACCTCAAAATTGGTCGAAGTAGAATGTGTAGATTGGCAACTGGAAGGTTTTTTAAGTTCATCCAACTGCAGGCGCGACATAATAAATGTATAGATTACTTTTTCTCGCAGTCAAACTCTAAGAGTTAACCGGTGATTGGACCCTCTAGAGCACTTTATTTCTAGAGTGGTTGAAGGCGCTGTGAGGGATTTCCTCGTTGGTAAGATTTTCTATTGAGCCAATTAGATTTATATACCTTTTCTCGACCACTTTGTTAGATCATCTGCCTTCTCTTATACTTCTCTGTTCATCTCTTTGTACACCAATATACCTTCACCACTGGAATGTATTTTTGGCACAAGCACTTTAAGATAAAACATTAGAAGTATATCCAAATTATAAATAACCTTTCAGAAAAGAAAATATTTTCGCCCTTTCCATGGGACACCTCTATTTGTCGCGGCGCAACTAACGTGCCCCACCACCTGCTCCCCAAACACTTGTTAAATCGTTTTTTTTGTTGTTGTTTATTTGGATAACGGAGCAAGCCTTCTTTAATATGACATAGCCTTACATAACCCACGCAGGATAATTGGATACTTGATTGGAGGGCACGACGATGGCAAATTGTGTTCTCTCAACTTGGATATAATTATATGAATAAAAATAGCTCAAAAATGAAAGATGCAACTGATTAATTTGCAAAGAAGAGTGTGAACAGCCGCAAGCGGCACATAACTACATTTTGCAGCAGACATACCGGGCAGGGATAAGAAAAGTTCATTAACACCGTCAATACACAGTAGCCTGTAGTCAGTATTTGCTGCTTTAAAAAAGGCAAGTATGTGTATTTATGTATGATATAAATAACATATATCTTTAGTACGCATGCTGTATCTTTGATACAACATACATTGTATCAATTTTTTATTAAAAGGAAACTCAGCAAGCCTCAATTCGTTTTAATGAAAAATTTTACATCTTGTAGTATGTCACTGATACAGCGTACATAATATATGTATGTATGAATGTATGCATGTATGTATGTATGTATGTATGTATGAATGTATGTATGTATGTATGTATGTATGTATGTATGTATGCGGAGATGTGAGAAGGTAAATATAATCGTGTTTTAAGTGACAGCGAATATGTGAAGACTTCATGACAAGCAGATTGTTCTAAGTTCTAGGATGCTAACATATATTTTATATTTCTGCGTATTGTTCGCAGATTCGAACATTATGCTGATTTATTTTTCAACTTTTAAGTTTTGCGTAGGATAATTAAAAGCAAGCCAGAATTGGTATCATTGTTTGAATGTTTATGATTGCATGCTAATTTGGTCCCATTTTTTTCCTTCTTAATTTCTGCGAATTGCATACTAGTTAGCACATAAGTACACATATAAGCAATCATGTGAATTAACGGTTGAAGCACAGCCACTATAATTAGGAATGCTAGGGGGACAACTCCTCTGTTTGGGGGAGGGCGAAATCTCCACATACTTGCAAACTCTATGCCGACAATGCAGAAAATGTGGTTCTGTTAGACACCTATCTATTAGAAAGGGTATCATGATAAAAAATTCTGTACTGCGGTATTTCTGAACTTAATGTGATGTGCATCAAAATATATCAAAATTATTTTATTTTCTGGGATAGGGGGATTTGGATTTATTTTTATAAATTTCCATCTCTCAAATACCTGGGAAAAATATCCTTCTCTGAATTATAGCAGAATAACACCATATTATCTACAGTATTTTATTTGAAAATAATCATTTTCATCTGATCGAAGAAAATAAAATATCTCGTCTCGAAAGAACATCTTATCCACCTTACCCCGAAAATGAAATGGTCCGTACAATACAGTGAATGAATTTGCTATGTGGCTGTTATTTATTGTATGAGATGTCATCTAAAAACGTACCTAAATTGGGGTGATTAAGCTCTCTCTATTTGTAACACCCTGCCCTGACATTATGGAGCTATACAACACACGGACTCAACAAACTAGAAAATATTTAGTGGCCTAGAGACATTATGTAAAATACCTTCTGTCATGAAAATCTGTGGCTAATTTTCTGTCTTACAAAGGTATACAAGTACTTAGCGCATTAACAGACACTAGTAAATAACTAAAGTAATTTTTCTTCTAATTTTCTTCAATCCAAATGTTTTATACACGATACTGAAGAACCTGAAGCCATGTATTTGCGTGAATTTGCAATGTTTGTGTGTGTGTGTGTGTGTGTGTGTGTGTGTGTGTGTGTGTGTGTTTATACCGTCATATCTTAGCCAATGCTGCCGGAGCCATTGATGTTATCTTGTCAGCTTTCTAAGTAGGCGTTAAAGGTATTGGGTAGGGATCTGTTGTCAACTACCGCGACACCAAATCTGAACATATTCTATGTTCTAAAGTTTAGATATATTGTAAGCAATATCAGTTACTTTAGACTTTACTTCTTTTGCTGGAACGCTATTCGATGGATAGTTGCCAAAAGAAACCATTTAGAATTACATCCTAATATTGCTGTAAACTCACTAAAGGGCTTAAATGACAGACTCATGCAAATGAGGCCTCTACTATCTGGAAAAATGCATCGGCTTTCATCAGTTCCTATACACTGACCATGATAATCTTAGATGAGATAAATAACAAATTGTATGAAGATATGGAATCTCTTATTGCAGAAGTGTCAAAGACAGACAAACTCATCATCACTATTGCCTTCTTTATTAGGATTAGTGTAAATCACCAGACATGGCCATACACCTTTGCCAAATGACCTACAATAAGGGATTTCTAAAGAGTAAAGGCGCTGAATACGATCTTATAGTCACCAAAATAGTCTTTCGTCCACCTAACTGCGACAGAACGTCTTGGATGCACCCACGCTCCAAGAACTGGTATCTCACTGGAAACGTCGTAGGGAGAAAAGTCAGACAGGATGTTTGAGTGACTAAGGCCATGAGAAGTGCAGAATAGGTATCTGACCACATGAACATAGTCTCAAATTCAGATTATTTATCGACAACAAGGTATACAGTCTTTTCCCAAAATAAAAACAAAAGAAGAAAACAAGAACGAATGCTTAATATATTCAAATTGAAACAGGAAGATATGAAACGTTTATTGCCAGCTCGTAGCATATCATGCGAACTTGGAGAACATCGAAGAAAACTGGACAACATTCAGATATTCCATGTACATGGATGCATGAAAACCCCTCAATTCTATTGTACATAAACATCAAGACTGGTTTGATGAGAAGGATACTATCATACGAGAACTACTGAAAGAGAAATATCGGTTCCAAAAGGCCTGTTTAGAAGGCAGTTCATTATCATATAAAAAAGCAGCTTTCAACAACATTTAGTGTAACAAGGCAGACGAGATTCAGTCTCATACAGACAGAAGTGTTATGAAGAACTTCGTAATCTACGGGACACCGTCATCAAGACGATCGCCAATAATTAGTGCTGACGGCACCACTATGCTCACTGACAAAGACAAGATGCTACAAAGATTTTGAAAAATACTCAGGAACTTCCTTAAGGGGAAATCATCTATCAGGGAGGAAGAAAATTAAGGTGAAATCAACATGTCACTTGCTGATTGGTCAACTCGGACTGCAACCTAGAGAGCAATTGACCTGCTGTCAAATGGCAAGCAACTGAAGAAGGTGTGATAACACCAGAAGTCTGCAAAGCTAGAGACTCACACAGAGCTCCGAAACTGAATAAACTCTTATAGTCACATCGATTATACTCTTTTGCCGTAGTGTCAGTGTGGCATCAGGAAAGGACCCGAGAACAGAACTCCAACATGTCTACAATTTATGTCCACTTGACAAAAGCCTTTCACAGAACTAGTGTTGGGGGCCTTTGGAAGATTTTGCAAAAATTTGGTTTTCCAGAGATTCATCGTAATGGTTTGGCAGTTTCTTGATGACTTGCTTTCTTGCGTTCTCAAAGACGATAAGTCATCTGAGCCATTCACTGTCACCTTTGAAATCAAGCAACGCCGCATATTGGTCCTATTCTTCTTCAGCATGACGTTTTCTGTCATATGACACTGGGGATTAAAACTGAATATCGGACTTCTGGCAAGCTCTTCAAACCACCGAGACAACAGGCGAGGACAAAGTTAAAGGAAGAGACTATTCGTTATCTCCCACTTGCTGAAAACCGTTCTATGAATGCTAAATTTAAGCCTGACTTGCACAGAGTTAGATGATTTCTCTACAGCTTGTGACACTTTGGTCTCACAATCAGTACAAAAAAGACGGAAGTAATGTACCAGATTGCAGTCGGCAAGCTATACATGAAGCCTACCATTAATCTGAGGGCCGAACCATCCTGGTGGTAGAAAGGATCATCTTCCTTGGCGGTACGATATCACGTGCAGTGCACATCGACGATGAAACCAATACTAGGATCGTCCAGTTAAGAGTGGTCTTGAGCAGACCACACATACATGTGTGGGAGCGTGAAGGCATCAGGCTGCAAAATTAACTGAAGGCCTATATAGCTATTGCCACAGATAGTTTAGAGCATAATATTAGTCCGATCAGCCACTCACGTGTCCATAGTAACTAAAGCAGGTAGCGATGTCATGGTATTTTCAAACGAACATTTATAATCACATCCTAATACTGTTACATGCGAAAAACAATTTAAAATATCACCTATTACGTCTAATAATATTTACATTGCTACTACAACTAAAGTATGTGTCAAAATAACAATTAAACTACAATTACTAGATCATATACTACTTCTACCAATACAACCGCCATCACCACTACCAGCATAACAACTATTAGTAAGCCAAACAATTTATAAAATTGTTCATTGATTTTATGTTCATGTAAATTTAAACGTGTTCAATGCAGTTACACTTTGCTGAGTGGGAGAAACAATCAACATATATTTGAATGATACGTTTGTTTTTAATTTTATGATCCTTTAATAGAATTGAAACATCGTTACCTATTATAGCATATCTTGTAAATTGCAAGTGTTGATATTTATTCTGAAGATGTAATTTCCTTGCATTTGTTAATATCTATTTACTTTCAATTTTAGAAGTTAACATTTAGGCGTCATTATATAGCCAGTATTCTAATGACGTGCCCTTTAAACCTAATACATACATTAAGAGTTAAAAGTTGAAAAGTCTTGAAACCCATTTATTCTTCCTTGGATTAAGTGTATTTGGAAAACACGAACAATTATGCAAATTTCTGTAACCTCATAATTCAAGTGAAAAAGTATAGTGACCGATAAACAAATAACTAATTCCTGTTTTAGACCAATCTCTGGAGTTCATTCTGTGTTTAGAATTTCAGTTGTGCTGTTGTCATCAGATACAATTCGAGATGAATTATTTATTTAAATTAATCAATGGTACTTTAGTACTCATTTACTTTTGGATTAATACATTACTTTTGTGGATTTTTGTGAACTCATTCAAAGACATTCTGAACTGCATTATTGACATATTAGCATATTCAAAATTATTGGCATAGCAGCACATTCCAGATTACTGAATTCATTTACAGCATTCTATATTATTGGACCTGTGATAGGACATTTGACATTATTCGAAATTTGATTCAAAATACGGTGTCTTTTCAATTCTTACTTTGTATTTTAAGTAAATACATAATTTGTTTTATTTTAATTAAATTGTTTGTTTCACTTCAATTATGTACATAGTTCAAGACTTAAGTCGTAACACTATTTAAATTTGCAATAAGCAGCGACAATGCTACACATTGACTTAATTACGGTTCGATATCGACACCTTATTATGAGCAAAAGGCGACGTATGGTTTGCATTGGAAAATATATATCACTGAGAGCTTTTGATAGTTTGGATGTGATAATATCCGTGTGTCTATGATGTAAAACGGTACATTGGGCTCCAACATTATCAGGAGGTCTTAGCTGTTTTTACGCCAGCTCGTACTTCCCACCCCATCACCAGGGCTGGTCCAAACTTTTGCAGGTGTTTAGTATAGTAGTAGATGCAAGTGATGTAGTAGTTGGCCCACAAAGTATGCAACCTAAAGTTATGAATCTACCCAGAAAAAAAAAAAACAGAGTTCCCGGCTGTGTTTTACAACTTGCTCAGATACGACGATCACTTTGTTACGGAGGTCATGGAATTGGCCTCAACGGAGCGCGAATAAGCTCCGTTCCAAATAATATAAAAGGTATATGGAGTTCTTGCTGAAGCAGCTAAGTTTATCGACAGTCTACAATAGCCTGGAAAAGCTCACTGCCAACAAAAAGACTTTTCACGACCCGATATACGGAGAGCAAAATTGACCTTCTTAACAGAAAGCGGGCCTTCGCGTACAAACGTATGAGCAGCTAGAAGCGGTTTGAAGAAGCCCAACGATTTTTTCAAGCTAGTTACCAATTCTGTCCTTGACGAAACCAGATAAAGCCTTATCCGGGGATGACATCTTGTGAGAAGGGCAAGGTCCACCCCCTTATAACAGATCTCACCTTCGAAACTCAGAAAATCTTCGACGACCACCGGAAACTTGATCAAATTACGTGGTCCAGCTGGTTCTCGAGATAAGCAAGCTCTTTATGTGCGATGTTCGACCTCGACAAATTTAGGATTCGCTACCGGGAAAAGGTGTAGCTGGTGTACACGGGCACGGACAACCAGCTGCTGAAAAACGAGATCCCTGACGTTTATCGCAATATGGCGGTGGATACTGTCCTACATGACATCAACGGGCCATCCAGTATACAGCAGTGCTGAGAAGAAGTTCATCGGCAGAATTACTTAGGCTCCACCAGAATATATTTAGGCTTAAGAGTAAGAGTTGGAATCAGACTGGTGCCCATTTGTCTTGTACGTGGAAGTAATCAAAAAGCAAACCAAGAACGTTCTAGAAGAGGAAACTAGATACTGAAGGATACCCGAAAAGAAACGGTTATTTCAATGGCAACCGTGAAACACGATCTGCGGCATGAACTGTATCTAGCTACCTTTTCCAAAAGAAAGGAGTTTGTCTATCAAAAGGTGTTGGTCCGCATTGACAACCACAAAATGAGAGTGTACTGCATAAACAAAAGGAGTCTGCGTTCGCTTGATTCTAAGATGTGGATTGCACCGGATAGAGTGCACATGCCTACTCACAGCCGCTACTTCACAAATGAAATGCAGCACACCTCGAAGGAGAAGTACCTCGACGAATTCTTTGGACTTGGATTAGAATGCACTTAGGTTGTAATTTGGCTTATATACTCCAACGGTCGAGGAGATTATAGGCATATGCTAAGGAAGCACATGAAACTGGTAAGAACACCCACATTTCTTTGGAAGCTTGATGTTTCGGCACCACTATTCGAGGTACCTGTTAGCAACGTTGCCAAGGTTTCGCAGCGACCCTCACTCCACAATTTGATTTCCATTACTAGTTTGCTGGCTATTTCTTGGCTCCCATGCTTAAGAAGAGAAGTACTTCCATGGCACTTTGTCCTTTGTCCTAACGTGGAATTTGAGGAGCTTTAGGCACAATCTGTGGTTCCTCGCAGAGAACCACTCCCAGAAAAGTAGTATACAGATGACTGTCCCGGGATTTTAAACCTATCAGCCTCTTTGTTACACGGCGTAAGAAATTCAGAAATATTCTACTTTTCGCTGATCTGTGGATCGTCGCCGTTTTCTCCCCTGTTAACAGGCAGAGTTAATATTTCAGCTTCATCGACCCTCTGGGGGTCTCTCGAGCCTGCAGTTTGTCACGCTTTCTTTCAATGAGATAATAGAGACGATCGGCTTGCTTACGGTGGAAGTCAACCTGCGCAGCTTGTAATTATTCCATTGCTAGGTTTAGGCGGACTCATTCTTACTTTCGTCCAAAGAATGTAAGTGTACTAAATTCTGGACGGCACATCTGTTATACCAGCGGCGGCCACCAGATGCATGTGATATTAGCAGGAATGATGACTCGTTTATTTAGCACGTCCTGCATCCAATGGTTCGGAACTGTGATAATTCATTTTTGCTGCTTCCCCGAAATTTAGGCGGCCGACGTCTTCCTGTTTAATTTTAACAAGTCGGTGCCAACTGTCGCATACCAAGGCTCAGTGTCGTCGCGTATTGCTGCTATATGAGGTTTCTGCAGCCTTTGGTGGGTGGTGGTGTAGAAAGCATGTGTTCGTAAGTTACTATTTCATACAAAAGGTTTCGGCATGTGGCTACTAGCCATGCGTGTCCTTTCGACGGGTCCCCTAAATTTGATACCGTTCTTTGAGCGGGGAGCCGCGGAACAACGGGGTACACGAGGCCATCAGCCAAAACTAGGCAGATCCAGGGAACATAAGTTGGCATTGCGCTATCCTGCACTTGGCTCCATCGATTGAACCATACTCAGTTCCTGACTTTAGTAACGGGACGTATATGAAACTAAGGTGGATGTTAATGCTTTTCAAAGACGCCATAATAAACTTGTCATCTTTTCAGTCTGTCGCAAGCCGCTTGCACTTGTCCATATGCAGAAAGAGGCTCACCACCGTTGTGTACTGGCTACTCAAAGACGATGTCATCCTTGCCCCAAGTTTAGATTTGTATTTGGCAGCCTCTTCATCGCCAATCGTCTTTACCTCTGCAAAGTTAAGAGACTTATCTCTGTATAGTTTTGCCGCTTCTAGCTCAGATAGGCGGTCACGCCGATGTGCTAGTGTTTCATAATTGGCCATCTCTGTGCTTTCCGGCTTGGTTGCCAGCCTATGTAGTAGCTCTCTATATCAAGGTCACTTACAGCTTTTGCCATGGCTCTTATAAAGTTTTGTGTATGGTTCACAAATCGTCTCACTCTAAGTAGCAAGTACTAGCGTGGATGGCGATGCACAACATTTGAAGCCATTACATTACACATCACTGCAGGAGGAAACAAACTGGTAGGACACTGGTGACTACCTGTACAAAAGGAACCTGACGAAACTTTTTTTTATAAGAAGCTCATAATTCTATCCTCTAATCAAGGCTTCAGTGATATTGTTTTCTCTCAGGGTGTCCCTAAATTATTCCTTGTCTTTGCACGCAAAGACGGCAATCCACGGATAATGACCTTGTACTTTTGTGTTATGACCCATACAATGATGCCAACATGGCTGACAAAGGAAAGATAAAGACTTTTTCGCCATGGCTTTCATCAGCATACCGTGGATTTATGTCCATCAGATTTTGTCTTTCTTAATTCCGACATCTGGCCGACCTAATCCTTTATGGTGCTGTAAGTATGAAATGTAGCAAACTATTTGAAGCTATTTCAGATCCATGTTGTATCCGAAATATGCAATCTAATCAAATCAACTTAAATATAGACCAAAAATGTTTCTTTTATCCCCAATCACTCATTTTAAACCATATTTATTGTTCATTTGTGCAGAAGGTCAGAAGTATATTCTTTTTGGCAGTTAAATGACATTCAAGATGTGAAATAAATTAGACAGTGTCTGTAGTAAATCAAGAAGCGGGACTGAGTTTGTTAAATGTATACATGTTAAGAATGCCTTGTTATAAACAAACGTCTAAGAAAGTTCGAGAATGAGAAAATTATTTTAAAATTTATATTAAATCATACCAAAACTTATAAGATTAATAAGATGGCATATACTTGCAAATGAATATAGCAGGTAGAGTCTGAGTTTTAATGGCATCAAATTAAATATAACAATATAGGAAAAGGCAAAATATCTCATGGTAATATTATTCTCTCCAATTATAAAACGAAGGAGACCGTTTCATCATACAGATGAGAAGTATTAATAAATATATTTCTTTTCGACCAGTAAGCTTCAGATTGTATTGTTTATTTTTCTTATGGTGATTCTCATTAACAACAGTTATTGTCATTTTGAAAAGTGACAGAAAATCCTAAATCTCCAAAATGCAGAATTCATGTAGCAGCTTTTCTCTATGATGTTTGTGGGCCATGCACAAATATGGAGAGTAATTTGGTCTCATCCACATTTGCGCCATTTCAAGAACACACGCAAACATAAGCCTAAAATGCGTTGGGATATCTAAGAGCTGCCATGGTCACAGAACGAAGACATTCATTCTTTCAAAAGTTAGCATTGTTCAGGCAACCCTCGATTATTTTATGCAAACCGTCTTGAGTTTAGCTTCCTTTGTCATAGTTTCTCTTTGCCCTCTGCAGCCAACGTAGGAAAGAATAAAATGACTAAAAATATAATGTGATTTGCTAGAATCCATTGATCATAGTTGCCAAGTAATAAAGACCAGATGCAGTCACTTTATGATGCTTACTTACACCCACACTCGAGTGAACCATGCAAAGTAGCAGAAAACGATATATATATATATATATATATATATATATATATATATATATATATATATATATATATATATATATAT
>JAECUM010064055.1:0-26769 GCA_016617855.1 Megalonaias nervosa | reverse complement strand
TTTTTTTTTTTTTTTTTTTTTTTTTTGTTTTTTTTTTTTTGTTATTAGTTCTTTTATCGTTTTATTAAGATCAGTTACATTATACGCTCTTTGTGGTATTTTAACTGATACCCACGCGCCAGGATTAAATGTATAATCGTCGTTTACGTATGTTTTCACGTTTGCCATAGAATACCATACCGTGGCAGAAATTAATCCAATTTCAAACTGTTTACCAGGATCAAGTATTATTGGTGGATTATAGTAGACAGAAAAGTTTGTGCTGTCGCTCGTTGTTTGTGACGAATCGAGCAATAATGTTGTCGACGTTAGTGACATTATATTTAGATTGTTTTGTTCTATAATATTTACTTGATAAGATCGTTGGGTAAAATTTCATATTCCTCTGATGGTAATAGTCCACTCGATCGAAGATGATCTAATATATCAATAATTTCGTCGTCGACTTTTGCGCTTTCATTACCAGCTTCTTTTAATGATATCAATAGCATAAGTCGGTCAACCATTTCAGCGTTTGATGTAAACACTCGAACACCAGATCCAGTTGTTTCTTGTTCCTCTGGTAAGCTTTAATCTCGTTTTCGGTCGTATGGATCAAACAATCTTCTGGAAGGCCATGATTTTTTATAACCTCCTGGTTTATTTCGATACTGTATTGCTGTTCGAAGCATTACTGTAGTAATAATTCCTTCTCTTATAGTATCAGTTGCTCTTAACAACTTTTTGACCCCGCTACATTTTTTTATTTCTTTATCAGCATCTAAATCAGTACGCACAATTTCATGTAATTTTTCTTTCAAATCGTCATATTTTTCCACTGGCCAATTTCGAATATTGTCAATATCTTTGATATTATATTTTCCAATAAAATCATTATATTCATCTAATATTTTAACAAAAACATTATTTCTATAAAATCTTATCTGATTTTCAATAGGCATTATTTCTACAGTAGCTTGGACTTGTCCTCGACATACGTCTTATACTTTTTTCTTAAAAGCAGCTCGAGTTGCAGCAAATTTCTTTAGTAGTTCAATTCTTTGTTGATGTTGATCCATTGCTATTTTTTGTACGCTTTATAAAATGGGTCTAGAGAAATTTATAGATACAACAACGAAACATCTTAGCTGGATCACGTTAAAGTTTATCAAATAAGAAAAAGTTATATTTGTCTTTGGTTAATTGATGATATAATTCAATAAATTTATCTTTTGTTACATCACCGCATTGTTCGTTTGCGATGTTTCTTACATCAACATTATCGAGTCCAGGAAATAATATAAAACATCTCGTATTTCGCCGAATAAATCTGTAGACGTTACAGAACCCCTGCGCAAGATAAACTGAATCACATTTTTGTTACATGACAATGAGAAATAAGACCTAATCTTATTTATCTCCTCATTGTTTAGCGGGATATCGTCAAATACAATTATTTTATGCTCGGATGAATCAAGTTCATTTACAGGAACTAAATCCTCTGGTTGTTCGATCATAAATATATCTTCACCAGCACCAAGACCATCGCGAAGTTTGTTGTAGTCGTTCAATAGCTCGTATTTGTCCTGCTGCTGATTAATTGTGTAAATATACACCCTATCGTAACTAAAGTTACCGTTGAGTACATGATTCAATTAATGATTTGTTTTACCAGATCCTGTACGACCAACAATAAGACAATGGCAATCTGAAAGTTCGTTGTTGTGTTTATGCTTAATTAATCGTTCAGTATCAAAATTTAATATCGATGACTTTGTCATTGGTGACGACGTTGTCGTTGACTTCGTCGACCATGGCTTCGCCATTGTTGTTGTATAATGTTATGTTATATATTTTATATAATATGGGTAATGACACAAAATTTAGAACAACACTCACAGGATTAATTTCCGCTGATGAACCAACAATAACTGATACAGCAGTGTTCGTCAAGAAAACCTGTGATACAATGACAGGTCATTTATTGATATGAAGTCAATGATTACTTGGTTTAGAAGTGGATTATATACCACCAAAGGTTCATCTTACTCAAGCGGTAAGTCACTCACAACTAAAAGCGATAGACAATAACAAACTATAATTGACAGGAGGAACGTTAAACGGTAACTTAGATATGTCAGAAAAAAAATATAAATTTGGAGACCGCATATCCACCATCAAACTTAAATCAAACCCAAGCGGTAAGTTATTTGCAGTTGAAGTATGTGGATGGTAATAAGCTTGATAAAACCGGTAAACGGTTACTGGCATTATCAATATGTCAGTTTAAAAAATTATTGTTTTGGAAACTACATATCCACTAGCAAATGTTGATAATACACAAGCGGTGAGTTATGCTCAACTAAAATCTATTGACGATAACAAGCTTAATAAGGCCGGCGACACAATGACGGGTACCCTGATAATGAGCGATAACTCAAAAATCACTGGGCTTTCATTATATTCGCCACCAGCTGATGATACTAATGCTTTTAGTTATGCTATGTTAAAAGGAACACTCACTCCATATTTAAAACTATCTAGTGGACCAATGTCATGCAACAAAGATATGAGAACCAACAAAATAACAACAACATATGTTCCAGTTAATCCTAATGATCTGACATATAAAGTGTATGTGATGTAAAACGAACCAAAAACAATGTTGGGTATATTCCAACACTTTTTAAGACATCTAATAACCGAGCTGGGTTTGAGGTAAGAGCATCATCATATTATCCTGAAAAATATCCTCACCACGCTTTCACTGTTGATTATGGGCAATAATGGACGACTAACGGAGAAACCAGTGACTCTTGGATTAAAATCAAATGTCCCGTTGCAGTTGATATTTGGCAATTTTATTTGCGCGGCCGATTAGACCCTTTTGCTGGGATAGTTCGTAATTGGCGATTGGAAAGATCAGACGATGATATTAACTGGACAACATTGTATAATACAAAATACGTACATATTTTATAAACTCAATATTTCACAATTCCAACTGCGAATACAGTTAACAAGTATTTTTATTTTCGAATTTATGTTGTCGATGCTGAAAGTCCGTTTCCAGGATTGATATCATTTCAAATATACCCACTCGATGATCAAATTTAATCTAATGTTTTAGAATAATGCCTGAACCAGCAATTATACCTGTTGCAAGGGAATTGTATGATAGTAATTTTATGCCCGACAAAGACGTTTGTGAAATAGATGTTAGCAACGAATCACAAGCGAGAAAATGATTCTAATATATGAAACATATTAACATTAAAGATTTAAATATTCAAGTACCAGAAGGAATGAGTAATTTTGTTCACGTTAGGTATATGCGAGGACCACAACTAATAAAAGCAATAAGAAACTTTGATATAATAAGCAGGTACTGTCATCCTGATCATTGTGTAGAAGAACAAAAACAAGTTGAAACCCTGCTTAAACAAAATCTTGCTTGAGCTCAGCAAGGAAAATATTGATACAATAATTTAATCAAATCTGATAAAAGCACGAGCTTATGGTGGAAAAGCGCAGGAAGAAAAACGAATAAACGATAATCATGGTCGTCTTAACAAACTTGCGGAATCTAAAATAATTAAATAAAAAAGAAGCAAAAAGTTACATGATAGTTTTTCAAAGCGAGAAATTTTTAAGCATCTCGCTATGTACTACCACGACAAACGAGCCATAGTTAAAATCGGTAGTATAACAGTGGATACAACGTTAATTATTAAAGTGTATTCAAACGCAATTTTACCAAAGACACGTAAAAAACCTAAAATTGAACTGTTTATTGTTCACAAATCTCTAAAGATAATTAAAAAAAATCTTAACGAGGAAATTGATGATCTCGATGATATTGAGCGAGAAATGTTTTTTGAAGAAGTCAACAAACAATGTTGGAAGAAGAGACTGATTCATACTAAGACATTAGTGAGGAAGATAATGTTTATTTCTAGCTATTTCTAGCTTCTGTTATTGGTCTTCTCACAATTGAACGAGACAGACTCCGAAAAGTAATGCTAAAAATTTCGTAGTCGCATATGCAATTATCAGACACCATCTTGTTCTAAAAAAAATTACGTTTGATCAAATAAGTTTGGTATTGGGGATTATTGATGAAACAGAAATAGAATACGGTGATTTGGTAAATAAAACAGATTTGTATGAACGAGAAGTAGAAAACATGTTTGATTCCTACAGTTGGTTATAGAAAAAATGAGGTATTAACAGATGAACGATACAATGATACTTCATCGGATGTTTATGACAAGTATGGACATTTTATAGCTGATCCTAACAATGATAAGTTCCGCGAGTTTCTTGATTTAATTGTTGGTACTAGAACTTATAACATTGCATGAAAATTGTAAACAAATATTGTATAATGAAAAAACAGATCATCGATTTCAATCACATTTCAGAGGAAATTCCAAAACATGATGTGGACGCAATAATGCAATATTACAGGTTTCATCATAACAACCTTTGGTGTGTAAAACAATGTTACAAATACTATAGCAAAACACTTTGGGTAATATCATATTTACCACTGATAATGACTGGCTTTGGTATAATCTCAAGAGGAGCATCATTAAACTCCTTTTGTTAATATAGTGGGGTCCCGGCTTACGAACCTATTCGGTTCCCGGACGGCGTTCGTAACCCGGGGTGTTCGTAACCCGGAACGCTTTTTCCCATAGGATCCCATTGCTAAATTTTTAATCCATTCCCTAGCCGAAACAAAAATCGCCGAAATTCGCTGCTACATTAAAAAAAGGTTTAAAAAAAACCACAACACATACATAGCAATAAAACACACAAACACACTCAAAACCCACAAAAACAACACAAACATGACACAAAAATGAACACAAGAACACCGCAGACTCCTTTTTCACCTTTTTTTCCCCTCTATTTGAGTAAAGTCAGCCATATGTGAGCTCGCGTGTTCGAAATTTTGCGCGCAAGCGAATGGCGGTTCGGTTCGTAACCCGATTCACCGTTCGTAACCCGAGTCATTTCTTTGACCTGCCGGGCGTTCGTAACCCGGATCGTTCGTAACCCAGGGCGTTCGTAAGCCAGGGCCCCACTGTAATATCTTGTGCTGGTGTTTCTCTTGCAACAGCTTGTAAAAAAAAAATTGAGCCTCGACTTGATACTAAAAACATGCTTGTAAAACAGCGAGTATCACTTATAAAAAAATTACTTGATCAGATACGATCTTATTTGCAAGGTGTAAAATGAGATATGGACGATTTAATACGCGAGTTTCGTATTATTGACAGTATGTTAACAGATATTCTACCAATGAGAGTTAGCAGGTATGAAAATAATTATCAAAAAAGTATGGGGATGATAGGGCATGAAATTTTGTCTAAACTTTAGAAATAATCTCAAAGTGCAAAGCAAAGCAGTTGAAATAAAATTTTATCTAGAACTTTAGAAAAAAAATCGTCTTTGCAGCCAGCTGATGGATGTGGTCGGGGGAGGTCAGAAAATTGTGTTTTTGTATTTGCTGGGTCCTTCTGGACAGGGGAGATAGGGTCCCTGAGCCAGAAACCGTTTGGGGTGGGAAATTATAGTTGTTTGGAGAGGGATGGGTGAGGGTCTCTGGGACAGGGAATCGTTTTTGTTTGGAGAGATTTGGGTGTCTATGGGACAGGGAAATAGGGTCCTTGGTCCAGAACCTCCATCACACCTACTATTCAGGATATGCATGGAATATCATACCCTAGAGAAGTTATGCATGGAATACCATGCCATGTCCAGGACATGCATAGAATACTATGACTTTGTCATGATACACATGGAATCAACATTATAAAACTACCAGGACTTGGTTTGGATACACATTGAGTGGGATGCCCTGGCCAGGATGCACACGGAATACCATGCCTTGGCCAGGATATGCATGGAATATTAAGCCTTTGCCAGGATATGCATGATATGTCATGCCTTGGCCAGAATCTGCATGGAACACCTTGCCTTGGCCGTGATGCAAATGGTATACCACGCCTTGGTCTGGATATATACAGAAAACCATGCTTTGCCAAGATACACGCCATAGAAATACCCTGCCATGGTCAGGGTATCCATGATATGCCATGCCTTGGATAAGATATGCATGGAATACCATACCTTGGCCACGATGCACATAATGTACCATGCCTTAGCCTGGGTACATATGGAATGCCATGCTTTGGCCAGGAGACACATTATATGAATATCCTACCATGGTCAGGATATGCATGGAATCAACATTATGCAAATACAATGCTTTGGTCATGATGCACCTGAAATAACAAGCTTTTGGCTTTGTCCAGGATACGCATTATATGAATATCCTGCCATTGTCAGGATATGCATGGAATTAACATTATACAAGTACCATGCCTTGTCAGGAATATGCATAGAATAACACTATACAAATGTCAGCACGTGGATTCACATGCAGTCATTCTTGATGTACTGTGCCATGTGTTACGTATACGTAATTTAATTGCTTGTATGTTAATTTTAAATTCTTTTTTATTTTACTTTTGTTTCATTACATTTTATTGTAATGATAAATTTGTACTGGATTTGACATTTTTCCCAGTAAATTCAGTTCAGTTCTTTTAGCCTGATTAGAACGCAAAAGTATAGCTTAATTTTATTTTTAACTGACCTTGGTTCAGAGATTCGTAAACACAGAGTGAAAATGATTGGTCATTACCAAGGTCACGTTCAGCCCACGTGTTAGTTCTGTTGTAAATAGGTTGTTTTTTTTTTTAAATTCATTTCTAATGTGAGAATATTTGATTCTTAGCTAAAGTTATACTAGCATACGTGCTAATAGACTTGTAGTAAGTGATGACGTGTCCCATCACGTGGGTCTGAAATTGCGTTCTTACTTGGGTTTAATACTCATTCTTAGTGTTTTTTCGGTCAGTCATAAAATAATACCTTGAGGCTGAAAGGTATTCCTGTTGTTGCCATTTTAAATTGAGTTTTTCTTATTTAAAAATAATTTATTCACCCTGGAAAATTCTCCTCTTCATCAAAATTCTTGGACAAAGACATTTAGTGGAAATTTATTCTGGAATTCTAAACTGGAACATTATAAATTGTGATCCAACGAGGAACTGTTGACATCAATACAACGACTTCATCTGACGTCATCGTCCTCCACCTTGGAACATCTGACGTCATGTCTTTGTTCAAGAATTTTGATGAAGGAGAGCACTTGTAAATTTTCTAGATTGAATAAATTATGAAATCCAAACAATTGAAGAATTGTAAATCAACTGGCAACAATAGCAACAAAAAACACCTTGAGCTGTAAAGGTGCTGGATTTGAACTGACAAAATCTCTACAAAATATCTGTTTTAATCCACGATTTTAGATGACATACTGCCTCACGTGGTCACCCAATCCTAACAGCGCAGTAAAGTAACATGTCAATTAGCACGTAGGCTACTATATTTTTTACTTAAGAACCAAATATTCCACACTGGAAATGAATTTTTTAAAAGCAAAAACAAAAACAAAAAAAAAACATGTTTACAACAGAGCCAGCATGTGGGCTGAAGATGACCTTGGTAATGACCAATCATTTTCACTCTGTGTTTACCTATCTCTGAACCAAGGTCAGCTAAAAATAAAGTTAAGCAATACTTTTTCGTTCTAATCAGGCTAAAAGAACTGAACTGAATTTACTGGGATAAATGTCAAATCCAGTAAAAAACAAATATCATTATAGTAAAATGTAATGAAACAAAACTAAAATTAAAAAAGAATTTAAAACTAGGAATTATATTACATATACGTAACACATGGCAGTAAAGATGAATGTAGGAAGGACAATTGAACGAAACAACTCCGGCTTTCATTAAGTGACGTTTAATGCCTAAAATAAACTCACTTTGGCAGATAAATCTTTATAGAATTCTTATATAGGTGAAGTATGATCTATGTTAAGACCATGTAGTTTAATTAATTGTGTGTTAAAATTTGAATTCTTTTATTTCATTTTTGTATCATTATATATTATTATGATGATGATTATGTTCACAGGATCTGATATTTTTGAAGGAAACATCGTGTTTATTTGGAACGTAAATATGACTCGCATGGGCATGATTTTTGCATGCCATGGTTTGTCGATTTAAGTGAACACTACGCGAAAACGATTAGTTATTGCCAAAGTCATTTCCTGGCCCACGTGAAATTGCATTGTTTATTGCGAAATAACCACGCGTTCTTTCGTGCGTGTGCATGAAATGACATCTTAGGTTGGTTTTTAAACACTTAGATCCCTGTGAAATAGAGTCGCTCTTATACCTTGAGAAGAAGGTATTGTTTTTCTTGTGCTGAAAAGAGTTTATTTTTCTTTACATCTGTAGAGCTCGAGATGTGTCTTGTTATAGATGATAGCTATATGAGTTCATCTACTTTTTAAATAATAATTTAATTTTCCCTGGAGAATACACAAGTGGTTCAGGACAAAGACATTCAGTGAAATTCATTCTAAATTGGAACAGTACAGTACAAATTGTGGTTCAACGTGAAATTCTGGATATTTATGTAAAGACTTCATCTGACGTCATCGTCCTCCATCTTGGAACGTCATCAAGATTCGAACCTGGATTCAATTAAAATTTTGTGATAGGACTTGTATTTTTTCAGAACTAGGATACATGTTTGGATTTTCTTCACAAACCGTAAGCCCTATTTCGTATTTTCACCTTTTCACCGTGTTTTCTAGGGAAATAAATTATTTTTGTTAAAACTTACAAAGCTTGTTGTCTTCACCCTTTTCTTTTGTTACTTTTGAACGAGCCGATACGTAACATCTATAACAAACAAAGTGTCAATATTTTCAAAAATTATTTAATCAAAAACTGCATGTTAATAAAGAACTATAGTTACACCAAGTTATATAACTGAGTTTGCCCCGATTAAAAAATAGATCAAATTTCCATGATGCCATAGACAATGATGACTAAGTTTGCCCCAATATAAAATACAGTATATAAAATACCCATGATGCCATGGGCAGTGTGATAATCAGGGAGTTCTGTATTGATACTAAGTTGTATAATTGAGTCTCCCCACATAAAAGATAAAATAGCCATGATGCCATGGACAGTGTGATAATCTGGGAGTACTGATTTGATACTAGGTTATATAACTGAGTCTGCCCAAATACAAAATAAAATAGCCATGATACCATGTGCAGTGTAATCATCAGGGAGTACTGTATTGATGCTAAGTTATATAAATGAGTCTGCCCAAATACAAAATAAAATAGCCATGATGCCATGGACAGTGGACATACCTATTATATTCCAGACAGTGTTGCGGAGTTTTTTGACTCAAATGTGTTTTGAAGTATTAAGGAGAGATCAGAGCATGCGACCAAAAAAGTGATGTTATCCAATTGAGAATAATCTTTTCATACAAGCCAATACAAAAATAGAAATTCAAATCTGAATAAAAGAAAATAATGTGTATATTTTGGTTAAAGCATTTAAGACTCTTGCAACCCCAATAAGGTAGACTTATTATTGTCTAATATCATCAGCAAACACATACACAGGTGCAAACACATAATCACAACCACACAGACATTAAATAAAATCAGATACCGAGTTTCTGTCTTTACAATCCATTGGATGGCAAGATATACACTGAGTTAGATGCAGTCATGATGCTCTCAGTAGTTCAGTAAGAGGTTTGAAGGTAATGCAAAAGTGCTATTAAATTTATCTGACTGAAATAATGATGCTTTATATTTTATATATGGAGCTAAATCCAAGTTCAAAAATAATGTTGCAGCTGTACACAAACTAGCCAATAATCTTTGATACAGATGGTTATAAACATTTTCATTCAAAGCAACGATGTGTAATAACTTGCGTTCTTCAACATGTATCTAACATCTCTTTCATTCACCTAAAACTTGAAATGAATTGGGTTGCTCCACTTTGCAAACTTAACCTACACAAATTAGCATAATGGGCTCCACCACAGCAGTCTTCAAAGGACATAATTCATCACCCTAGCTATTGCCAGACAATTAAGTACTACTTGGAATGGTGGTTGTTTATACCTGACCTCCTTGCCTGTGTGACAAATTGTCTGTATGAACATCCTCAAGGATAGTCTTACATGGGTTCTAAGCAGGACTGTATGAACTCAAGGATTATCTTACATCAATTCTCAGCAGGGCTGTATGAACTCAAAGATAGTCATACATGGGATCTAAGCAGGGCTGTATGAATTCAAGGATAATATTACATGAATTCTCAGCAGGGTTGTATGAACTCAATGATAGTCTTACATGACATCTAAGCAGGGCTGTATGAACTCAAGGATAGTCTTATATGGGTTCTAAGTTGTTGTTGTTGTAGGATTTAATGCCATTTTTCAGCACAAGATAGGCTATACATGACGGCCAGTATAGCAGCACGGAGTGTGAACAGACCAAGGCGGCGCGTAAAAATTAAGGTTCCTACAAAACAATGGAAAAAAAAATAAGGTCGATAAAGTCAGACTGAAGTTTATTTTCAAACATTAGGCTGAGTCGTTTACACACATGTGGTCGCACACTCCATGCTGCTGTCAATTTAAAAAGATTGTTTATCGACTTGAATAAATTCAAAAATAAACAGCAGCTATGACGTTCAGTCTACCATTCCACACGGTCCCTTCTGCCGGTAAAGCCTTTACCAACAAGATCCTAAGAGTCCCTTATTGAGGCCTTAAGCCCACAGGGCACTCTTTCATCGGTTAAGACCTGTCTTATGGTCCACAGGCACCTTATTGAGACTTTTTGGTCCAGCGGGCATTCTTTCTGAATGTCCCTATGTGGGTATCCTTCAGTGGTTACGAGTTCACATCATCCTGCTGTTTATTTTAGGGACGCAAGCGCATAGACACACCTACCAGCGAATTCCTAATGTGTGAAACGAAATATTAGAAATTCAGAGGGCTGTCTAGGCATTGCAATTTCATGTAACAACCCCCCCCCTCATCAAACCCCGGGGTAAGTGCAAAACTGCACTCACCACGTTGTTCAACATGGTGAGGGGTACATGAAATCTCACGGGGTTGCTTGCGTCCCCAATTATAAAGTAAATAACAATTATTAAATAAATTGGCATCCCAGGGCCACAAACCACCGATATGTGTCAGTCATGGGGAACCGAACCCTAGAACTCGAGTACGAGAGTCAGACGCGATAGCAATGTACCATTGTTCCAACTTACAAATACACGTTTCAAAAATAAATATATAGCTATCTTAGCCCTGACTCTGTCACTGCAAATTCTGTGATCAGTATTTTGTCTGATTCTGAATAAAATCTGCAATTTTACATATTTCTACCGTTTCTGTCTTGTTTAAATATTATATTATCAACCCTTGATTTCATCAGGACAGAACTGTCTAGCAATGAATGTATGGATCGATATTATTCAGTTTATTCCGGTCTGAACAAAAAAAAAATCGATAATGACTAATGTCTATAGCGTGGTTCGTCCTGATTTTAGGCAACATATTTTTGTGGTTTGATTATATGAAATAGGTAGATTTCTCAGACTTTTCAGAGGTACAGGGCTGGGAAATCGAAGTCAAAGAAGAAACTGTATAGGTATGAAACTATTAATTATCTATGCACCGTTTTATCCTTGACTGTCAAGGGAAATAACTGCTTCATTACTCTATGAGTGACAGAGTTATTCAGCATCAAGGACCAAATATTCTATCAATACCTATACGATATCTCGACCTAGGGTCGTGCAAATTTATCGTGATGAAACCAAACGGGGTAGATTGTGCGTATGCAAAGAAATTTTTAAATTGATTTATATCCTTGTCCCCTGAACACCAAGTCTGATACATATTTCGAAGCGTATGTGTATCAACTCCGTTAAACACAACTAAAATAGTACAGTTATCCCTGATCACTTTTGGAATTTGTGTATAACGCTTGGTAACATAAATCACGTCTGTGTTTTTAAGTCTGCCTCTGGAAAATATACAGGCAGGATTTGATTGTTTATGTAGCATGACATCATCGTATACTACTAAATTATTAACACTTCCATCAAGGTCATCTTCAGATGGCGCTTCATCAATATCAGTTATAAAGTCAATAACGTCACTGTCTTCATATAAAGATTTTGTATTTTCATTAAAATCCTTAAGTACTTCATAGCATCGCTGATCATCCACGGATGGAGCTACTAAATATAATTTATCCCACTTGAGCCATCTCATTATCAAATTAAGCAAGAATTGTGTTTTGCCTGATCCAGATGGACCTATTATGATTGCCCTAATAGAATTTGGCAATGCTGGTTGATGCTTGACTGGTTCTTGTTTTCGTGTCGCTGAAAAGTCAATCATATCCATATGATAAATGATATGAATATATATTGTGTTCGATGCAGGGCAGCCACGTCCAACACTGGATTAACAACAATAATAACAAAAAATAAAAAACGCGCACTTACAGGTAAGTGTGAAAAGTGTGGTACAAAAAAATACAAATTTATTTCAAACACAGCGACGGGAGGTGATATCGCTGCTTCGTTGGGAAAATTACCAGGGGTTCCGTGGGCAAAGTATCCCGGAGAAAAACACTTACCGGCATACAATTATTGTGGTCCTGGAACTCGACTTGATATTCGACTTGATGATCAAGATCAACCGCGACCTGGAGAGTATCCAATAAACAAGATTGATCAAGCCTGTCACGTTCATGATGTTGCGTATAAAAGTAAAGATTTACAACAACGGCATCTCGCAGATGTGAAACTGATTCATGCGTTAAATTCTATACCTGATAAATTTCTCAGAGAAAAACTCGCTAGTTTTCTAGTGAAATCTGCTATGAAAGGTAAAATAATGCTAGGGGTTGGGAAATTAATTATATAACTATTATAATGGAATCGGTTTATTATAGCCCAAGAGGATATTGGAAGGGCAGAGCAGCGATTAGTAAACTTGCTGAAGCAGCAAAAGTCTCACGTGCTGTTGCTGCAGTGTGGTTAGCACGACAGGCAATATGGCAAATCTATCTACGTCCACCTAAAAAAATTCAGTACGCGTATTTTGATGTCAGCGTTCCCAATGAAGTTCATCAAGCAGATATTTTGTTTTTACCACATGATACTATAAAAACACGTGGACGTTAATCACGCACATACAAATATGCGTTAATTGTCGTTCATGTTGCAAGTAGATATAAAGAAGCGGAACCATTATTAACAAAAATAACATCTGAAGCTGCCTCTGCGTTTAAAAGAATTTATCAGCGAGGACCATTACAATGGCCACAGTTGCTACACGTTGATCCTAGCAAAGAATTTCTCGGTGAAGTATCATCGCTGATGAAACAACATAGCGTCAAAATCAGACGAGGACACACTGCAATTCGTCGTGATCAGGCAATCGTTGAAAGATTTAATCGAACACTCGCTGAGCGGTTATTTGGATACCAGTATGCGAAGGAAATAATTCACACAGATACAAGATCTCGTGAATGGGTTGCAAGATTACCAAGTGTGATAGCTGCGTTAAATCATGAAATTACTCGTGCAACTTCTACGAAACCTATTAATGCAATTACAAAGAAACATATACCCCGTAGCGATGGTTACGGACAACGACGTGACTTTTCAAAACAACCAGTGTTAGGTAATGTGACTGTCAGGTATTTATATGAACCTGGTGAACTTGAAGGGGGTAAAAAATGAGCAACTGATCCTATCTGGAGTGTGACGACACATACAATTTCTAGCGTTGTTAGATCCACGGGCAGACCCGCCATCTACAGACTAGATTCAACTGCTCCTCAACGTGGATTTGTACGTGAACAATTACCACCACGTTCACTTTTGTAAACTAGCTCCGACATCGATTGCATTCAAGACATGTCAATATGACATTATCACGTGTATGACCAAGATCACTATTAATTCTGTCTACGGTGAACTGTCTTGGATTATTACTCGTATATTCCCATAGCATATTACAATTACAACTTGCACAATGATTATTCTGTCGTTGTTTAAGTGTCATAATCAATTCAGTATCAATATCAAAGTCGCGATTATTTTTTTTGTCACATCGCTTATAACCAAATAGTTTTTTTCTTATTACGCCATTGCTAGCAGTTTGATTATTATTTTCTGTAAAATTCATAACAACCCTGTGTAGTTGAGATATTCTTCTGACTCGAGACACTGCGAGATAAACTAAATTTGACCATTCGATTCTATCATCGGCAATCCAGATATTTGTATCAGTAATAGTTAGTCCTTGTGACGAATGAATCGTTATAGCGTATCCTAATTTCCATGGAGTTTTATCCATGATCAACGCGCTCTCAACAACATCAACATCAACCAAAACAATATCATTCAATACAAGATTTTTGTTTTTCATTTGTTCCTGGAATCTCAACATCAACATTCTGTCGTCGAGTATCCACAGGGCGATAACACAATGGTACGCTATTTATATAAAATGAATCTGTAGCAACTCTGACAGCGTAACAAGAAAATCTATTTATCATCGATAATAAATTTATAGAAACGTAAGCGAGCATAGAAGATCTTAAATGGATAAATTGCGGTGACTCACCATCGATATAACTCACGATTGTACCTAATTTAATTCCGTCTAATAAATCAGCATTACTTCTGCTTATAAATGTTCCTTTGTTCGTTGTATCAGTAATTATAAAATCTAACTCAGTATCATCCATGATCAATCTTGTACAATGTCGTTTATGATCATACGAACCACCTCGAGTAAATTTACCAATTATTTTTCTACCGAGATCTTTTGCAACTTTATTTTCATAATCAATTTTATCCCAATCTTCATCTGCATCTGTCGGTGAATGTTTCTTTTGTTTTGGTAACCAAACTTGTTTCTGCGGATGATATGATATAATAGCTTCACTTACACTCAACGACATTAAGATTTCAGTATCAAGCATGTATCGTAATAGCACTGTTGGAACCCAATATTTTTTCTGAGAAATGTCTACCAAACCACGCATAAACGATCGGATGAAGATTATTACAAAACTTAAATGATTTTACACAAGCGAATCCAGTTAAATCAAAATCAGGTAATGGTCCATTTATCGCAACTCTTGTCATTTCATGTGTCGGATGTCCGAATCTTTTGAAATATTCAGAACATTCTCCGTATCCAAGAAAACTTCCAGGATAACACGCAACCATATCAACCGATATAACTTTACGATGATCGTATTTGGTATTCCATAATCCGCCATGTCCATATTCGACACAACTATGCTGAATATCTTCAAGGAATTCTGATCGTGTTGGTTTCCATGAATTTTTCTCCTGAGCGGCGTCGGCAGCAACTGATGGAACTGTAAAACAATTATTCAATAATCGTTCAACTTCAACATCATCAGAATTATATTTCAGTGCAAGATTCTTCATTTCTTCATGGAGAGATTCTCTACGGTAAATCTCTCCATTAGGTTTTACAAATTGATCGTAATTCACGGATTCTGAACTCTGAAATAACCAAACAGATACAGGATCATTCTTACTGATATCACTGATAGCATCGAATATATAATCGTCATAAATCTGACTATTCTATCTCGTGGAAATATTGTTACAGCATCAGTCCATGCATGTGCGTCATGATCAATGATTGTTATTGGAGCTCCTCTTGATGTGTATTTTGACGCATAAAAAATCTCTCCGGTTAGTGTTTTTACTGTTATTGAAAATTTTAATTTTTTTTTTTTTCTAGTTCAGCGAAGTCCTTGATAGATGCTTCGGTATTCTTAATTGTTTCTGCCCATGAGTTTATTTTTTTACGTCTTATATCTGTTAAGCCATTCCCACGTATTGCTGTTTTGAAATGTTCCATAACTCGCTCAGCCACACAATTTAACCGTGATAATTTCATCGGTTTAAGATCTTCAATGCTGGGTTTATCATTTAACGGATATATCGCATAAACAACTGCGGTTACAGGATATGTTCGTTCATAATACGGTTTATCAATACCGGTTAATACACCTGGCTTGGATTTTTTATCCAATATAACAGTTTGTCCTGATTGTGTTACTCTGACAGATTCACGTTTATCACGGATAATCCAAATATCATCATCCGTCTGCGCAATAAATTTGATCAGAATAATATATCGCTGATTATCAAGGTAATTGATAATACTTCTTCCTCGTTCGCCATTCATGTTAGTGTCGACGGTATCTCTGATTCTGAATGACGACCAAGTATGAGTAGCATCATCATTTCGAAATTCTTTTTTAGCTCCACGAATGCGATCGGTTATATCATCATTCATCAAAGCTAGGTCTTGCATTGAGTATTTAGATTTGGATTTTGGTCATTTATCAAGATCAAATCTTGCTCCCGCCGAGACGGCGGAAGGTTCGATTACGGATAATCTCTTAAATTCCTCCATATAATAATTAAGACAGGATTTATTTAATTAGATTTTCATTCATAATATATGATACAAACAACTAACAAATGAAACTGGTAATGATTGGGGTTTTATTTCGCTGCAATAAACCATGCGTAAAAAAATTCTGCGGATATCATATGCAACGTTTTCGACGAGGAAGCACAGGAGCAAAACCTTGCGTTCGATGCGGTGTTGGAGTCAGAGGAAAAACTCAATTATGCGTGCAATGTGGCGGTAAAAAAATAGAGATGAAGCGGTATTACGATGAGAAATATGGACCATCGGCATCTCCGTTTAAAACCATAAATGATTATTTGATTAGATTTCAGAATAATCATTTAGAAGAATGACATTATATCTACAAATGGAGCAGAATGAATTTAGGATACACCCCATCATTAAGAATTACGAGGCATCTTGTAATGGTATAATTAGAAACTGTAAATCAAAGAGACCAACTAATGGATCTATTCTTAATACTGGTTATGTTATATTTAATTCTGGAAAAAATGAAACATATCTCTATCATCGATTCATCTACGAGTGTTTTTACGGGATAATCAAAGAAGGATTTTTAATCGATCACATCAATTCAAACTCAAACGATAATTCTTTAGGAAATTTACGTGTTGTTACACAAAGTCAGAATTGTAAATCAGGAAGAACCGGATATAATAATAATTCTCCAAGATCAGTTATATCCACAAACACAAAAACAAGTGAATAAATAATTTTTCCATCGATATATGCGGCTGGGAAATATTTTGACATTAAGCGTGCTTCAGTACTACGTGTTGCAGAAGAAATAATCAAATCAGCATTCTCAAAGAAATTTAATCAGAAAATCAAATTTAGATACGCTGATAATTACTTAAAAGCATACAATTAATAATGGATACGAATTCAATTATTTACGACAGAGATAAGATCAGTATTGCTGATAAATTACCTCCGTGGACGAAAGTCAAAATTGCTGAAAGAGATGATATTACTTATGTAGAATTCATTGATAGAATTTACGCAGGAAAAGGATTCTCACATCGATCATGTTCCGTCATGCCTGTTTCACGTGATGAACGTGCGCGCTGACGATTACAAGAAAAATTCAGAGCGAGAATACACAAAGAATAATCCATGGATTATAAATTTATTCTTGGCTTCTGAAAATCATGAATGCACTGATTTAGTCGTACAAATAATTACCTCATTAAATTATGAAGTGATTTCAGAAAAATAAATTTATTTAAATAAATGACTTTTATATAATGAATTACGAAAATATTAATGATATTATTGCGGCTATTAAGCAATTGCAACACAGCGGTATAAAAATATCTGATGAGCTTGATCCTGAAAAAATAATGAGTGAGTTTGAATCATTACAATTTCGGAAGTCAGAAAATAGGTATACGCCGCCCTCCGATTATAGATTCATAAAGTTAATCCAGCAGGCGATGTTACGATCGCTAGCAGCAATCACGGATACGCAGGTGAAATTATTTGTTCCTCTTTCACGGGCCATCGAAAAGGTTAGGTCAGAATTATCTCACGAATACAAAACGAAAAGAATTGTACACGCTCGTATAAAACAACTGAGAGATATCATGTCGATGAGGGAAGAGTTACTGGCTAAAGATACGGACGAGTGTGACTCTAATCATAGTGACAACGAAACTAATAGTGTTGTACCAGAATAATTCATTTCTGATCCTGATAAAATCACGGGGTAAAAAAAAAAATATTTTATCCTTGGCATTTTTTTTCCTTGATGTTTTCCGTAACTACGATGAAGTTGATGACGAAATCATTACGAACGTGAAATCTATGATCTCACATACAGATTTATATTTAACGACTCTGACCTAAGATCGAGCAAGTGGCCAGACTGGTCAGTAAGTTTGAAATGTATCCGTGATAGGAGTGGATTATGACATTTTAGATAAACAACGTTGATTGGTTCTGATACAATCAAATGACCTGGGGGGACGTGAGGTGTAAATGAATACAGAATGTATCCTTGTTGGGCCTGGTTGGATTTTTCAGTGTCAACTTAATAACTGCCGTCGATAACATCGCATACTAGATTGACAGCGATCGTTGATGTAATATTAACGATACCCGGTGAAATATGACGGCCGCTACCGTATGGATCGTTTTTGTATCGGAGAATACTTGCTGGTGGGGCGATTTTTCTCCATGATTCAAGGATTTTTGGAAAATTTTCCTTGACAAGATCAATCATTAATTGTATAGCCTATCGTGTGCTGAAAAATGGCGTTAAGCCCCACAACAACAATAACAATCATTAATTGTTTGAATTCGCTGATTTTATGTTCAGTATATGGTTCTTCGTAAACTTTCTTAATTACATCTTTCGCATTTTCTGGGTCTTTATGATATTTATACGCATTTTTGACTAAAATATGTTTAGTATATTCGAAATCAAATAATATTAAATTCAGATGCTGAATTGCTTCTATGATATTTTTTTTTTTCACATCATCGCTGTAATAATATGTCAGATCAACGATTAAATTTTTTACACTGGTAAACATCCGGTTAAATTCATCTACTGCGTCTGGGATCATAACGGTGATAATTTTCATATCCAGCATATTTTCATCTCTTCTCAGATCAGGAATTTCTTCTTGTCCATCAGTAAAATATTTATTATTGGTCCACGGAATATTATTTCGGTAATCTGGAATTTTGATAAATTTTCAATCAGTTGTCAGAAATTCATCTCGGCGTGGTTCTGGTGGTCCGAAATACGCCGGTGGGATTTCTGGCCAACCTAACACTGACCTGATTGAACTCTGATATATGTCCACAGCGTAATCCGGTGATAATATTTCAACGGCCGAAGACAGCGTTGGCTCATGAACAGTAATGGCAATCTTTGATTCTTTTCCTGTGATGGATTTAATTCTGCACTGAAATTCTTCATTGATCTGTTCTATTTGATAACTGCCCGTTGGAATACTAACTACTTGCCAATCAGGAGTTCCATCGGGTTTGTTTTTATTTGCAAATACTAATGAATTATTTGGTTGTAGTCCACCAAACGATTTTGACCTAATATTTGGCCAACTATAATAAACTCGTAATTGCTCTAGCGCTATCTCGGACGCTGGTATTGCAGTTGGAAAATTAATACTAAATTCAGGATTAGTTGAACTCGCCAATATCATTTTGGTTCTTAGCGGAGCAGTATTAGTGATGATCTGTTGTAATAATTCCAATGACGTTGTCATTATTATACTTTTATTGTTTTAAATCCTGTTCAGGAATTTTTTCATCAAATACTTCATTGTAGATCTTTATTATAATACTGAATTCTTCGTCAGATATTATTCCATCATTAATCGACGAAGAAATCATCAATGATAATTTAGAGTATGCGGTCGTTGCAGTATGTAATTTCATCGTGTACTCGTTCAATTTTTCATTTGTGCACGTATTTATCTTTTTCGCGATAATATTAGATATTCCAGCGATCGTGGTTGACGATGAAACAATGATTGTTACAACGATCGGCGCTGTCATCGTCAACGTTGATAATACTACGCCGGTTCCAGCAACAATCGCGGAAACCGAATAAACGATGATATCAACGACAACAGCACGTCTACGATATTTCTTTATTTTTGCTGTATAATTATCGATGATGGTTTTTAATTTATTCTGCCAAGTTGTTACTTGATCGTATCTGTATCGCTGAACGTCTGTCATTATACTTTAGTTGTTGTCTAAGATAACAGAGGTGTTTCAGCTACACATTCTATGCACCACCAGTAGGGCGCTGAAGTTAATTTTTTATAAGATGATTCCAGCATAAATATTTCTTCGGTATCTTTATTTAATATAATAGATACAGTTCCAGAAAAATTATCGGTTGAATGAGGCCATAGATACGTGGTATATATCTTGAATTTTGCAGAACTAAATACGGACAGCCTGTACACGCCAGTTACTTTTGCGGTATGTTTGATAGTGTTATCGCTTGGTGTCCACGTTGATGATCCTGATGATACCGTGTATACTATATTGTTAGCATCTTCGCCGTGTGGAATTTTAACGAGATTAGTTTTCTCGACGATATTAGGAATTCCACTGACAATATCATTGAATTTCATGTTAACGTCGGCGAGTTTAATATCAACGGTTGGTGGTTTTCCAAAAAATTCTTCAATGGTTTTGTTTAAGTTCCTACGAAAATTCAGAAACGTTTGTATGAGATTATAAAATTCAGTTCTAAATGCGGTCATTCCATCATTGATCGTCGACAACGAAGTTGTCATCGGAATATTTTTATCATCCACATATTTTTTTGTTGCGGCATCTTCATCACCTGCTGGTTCTCTTAAAGCAACGATTTTATTTCCATTCATGTTAAGTTCACCTGTCATTGTATCACCGGTGGATTTTAAACGATCAGCGACACTTTTTTAATTTCATCTCTGATAGTTGCGATTGATACATTTGAGTCTCTGATTCTACCACCGTCAGTAAATACTGGAATATTGTCCGTGGTAGCACCAAGAGCTCTACGAATTATATCGATCCACTTGATATTACTCGTCTTTAAAACACCGAATTTATCCTGAAAAATAACAACTTCATCTCGGTCAACTCCAGATAAATTCATAATATCAGCAAGATTGTCTTTGGTGGCGTATTTTGATAAATCGATATCTTCTTTCTTCTTCTTGCCGGTGAGAACACTAGTAGAAGACCTTCCATAAATATCAACCATTATATGACTAGCGATTATTTAAAATAAGAACTCGTATACTCGTGTACAGCCTTATGAGGTGGTTTCGTTGATCTTGATAAGGCATCAAGTACTGCTAGTGCTTCACGGCCACATATTGGTGGATCCGTTAATGTTTGTGTTGGTAGCGGTGAATACCAGATTGGAATATGTTGAAGTCTGTCGACGTATTTTAAAAATTCTTTTGGTGGCTTCAAACAATACGAATCAAAATAAATAATTCCACGTGGATCAATTGCATATGCAACCAAATGAGTGCCACGGCCAGAGCTTTTATCGAGATTAATAATACCTGTTTCAATCAGATTTGGATTTTTGGTAATTGATCACGCATAAAAACACCTCTGAAATTCTTTATATTTAATCGCGCAGCAGCATCGAATAAATCAAAGTTAGACATCGGGAAAATCAGCGAGTCCCTGGAATTCTTAATCCTTTTCCGTATAGAGACCCTGGAAGTCTCAGACCCTTTCCTTTTTTTTTTTTTGATTCCTTTTCCTGTTGCTTTCTTTATGTCATTCCAGCAGCTGTCCCAACTCCCAACTGCACCTAATGCAGCAGCTTTTGCAACAGCTGGAGCGGCTGCGGCTATTAATGCTGGAATAGCTGCGAGAAGCGGAAATATTCCTCCGGTTTTAATAGTATCCTTGATTGCACCCACGGAAAGATTTAATCGTATTCCTTTATTGGCGTGTTTAGCTTCGTTGAATCTTTTAAACTGACGTTCGGTCAACGATAATTTATTTGCACCGCTCATTTGTTCTTGTTTTAATGATATTTTTGTTCCGCATCGTGATGCTAACGGTGATTGGAATCGTTTAATCTGACCCGGGGTCAGACTGACACTAACATGATGATATGACATTTATGATATATTTCTGACTTCTAAATTAACACTTACATATTTTCTACTGGAGCATCAATAACTCTCATTCGTCCACCAACACCTTCAAGTAACATTGTTTTATCGCTGAGTATAACGGCGATTGCTCTGTAATTAGCAATAGCTCCAGCATCTCTGTTAACACGAGCTCGAAAATGTATGTCAACGACAGACTGTCTAAACAAATCCAAATGCTCCAGCGAAAAATAGTAAATCGGGTATCGCGTTATAAAATCTAGCTGTGATATTTGTAAACCAGTATCAACATTTTGATCACGTCCCATAAACGACATCAGACGATGATACGCACGCGCCACATGATTTTGCTCAAAATTTAACAAAATATCCTCCGATGGTTCTTGATGTCCATTTATCCTCAGCGATACCTCAGTGACACCGAGGTTGTCAAATATCATAGCGCTAGCCGTTTGATTATTTAATCGTGCAGTATTTTGAAACGAATGAATATATGTCGCGGCGCAGCGCTACCCTGTTGTGATGCTATCTGCCATGTGAATAAACCATTAATTGTACTTTGAACAGCATCTGTGGTTGTTGTTAACCATGATAGCGTCGACTTGCCGCCGCTGCTCATGAAAGCGAGTAACCGATCTTCTTCAGATATCGGTGGAGTCATTACTGGCATCCACAATGAAAGTTTTGTTAGAATTACTTTACCGGCAAAAACAACAGCAGCAAGTCGCCATATTGCATCATCGTCGGTTGCTTTTCGTACGAGTACAATTGTATGTTTGGCTCCGAAAATAACTTTTCTGACATTTCTGCAAAATCCAAAAATATGTGACAACGGAATTGCACATGAAAATCTTCGGCTGTTCCCCCGCAACATAGATCGACGTGCTGTGAATCCCAAGTTGAAATTTGTATTAGCATCATGAACCACCGGATTAACGTCAGCGTCGGCGTTACCGGCAAAGTTTCTTGGTCGTCTTATGTCATATGGTACGTGGCTAGGAAGGTCAGAAGTGTCCTTGGCAAACATCATTGACGGACCAGCTAATCTTGAATAATCGTCGCTGTATCTTGCAAGGCCAAGTATAGTCGTGGCAACGTCAACATCTTTTTGAATCGATTCAATATTTCTTCCGTCGATCATGTATGTGGCGCTGTCGAACAACGCCATGATACCATTGTTAACAAAACCAACACCGGCATTACCGTCATATTCGGTATTATCCATTTTTAAAATTTCACATTCGACCTCGATGAATGCTTCCGCGGGCAAGAAGTATCTACTTGTATCTTGAACATGTTATTCAATTCGTCCACGCTGATTTGGTTGTCGTGCGTCGTAAGAATAATATTGATAATCACGTACCGATTCATCTTTGAGAACTGGCGCATCCATGTCAAATGCGGGATCAGGTACACGTTTGAACATGTTATGTTACTGGTCATCATCTAATACGAAGACCACTTCCTGCCATCAGACTTGCTGCTAAGTTATTTTCCTTTTCATCAGCTAACTCTGCTAGTTTTTGATTTGCGGATTGATTTATTATTTTACTAACACTTGAAGGCATCACTTCGGTGCTGGGTAATTTTACTGGTGGAGGTCGGACTATTTGTGGTCTGCGTACTAATCGTAATAATCTATCCTTGATTGCAGAAAATGCTTTACTGGCAGCATCACCAGCAGCGCTAATACCTTTTCCACGAATAACGTCAATAGCTTTCATTGATAGTTGCTTTGCGATCGGTATTGCTTTTGGGGCTATCCTCGAAAACAAACCCTGAACAACATCACCGAGTCCATCTCCATAAAATTTCTTGTATACAGGTAATCTTGAATTTACCACCCTGACCACAGTTGGTCCACGTTGAACAACATGTATGATCATCTATTATAGTAATTATATCTAACTGTTTAATCAATGACTTAGTCACTATGATAATCATCGGTGATTTCATTAATGAGTGACCGATATACGCCAACGTCCATAATACCATCTGTAAATAATCGTTGACAAATTGATGAGATTTCGCTGATAATTTCTGGACAATTATTACTGGCTCATTTTCCACCAATTAAAATTTCTAATCTATCTACGTCGGCAAGGACGTTGTTAGGACAAGTAATAAGACCACTTCCTCGAGTATTAATACCACTTCCAGTTGCACCTTTATCAGTATTACTTTTATCCGGACTTAATAAATAATCAATAATATCTGGGAATTCTTCTGCTGGGGGAATAAAATGCTTCATCGCTGGATGATGTTTTTCGTGGTTGTGGTGATGATAACTATTGTTGTTCTGATTCCTTTTGTCGTCGTTGTACTCGCCGTTTTGGCGGTAGCGATGATGATGGTTGTTGTTGTGATTGTGCTTTTTGCTGCATCTGTTTTTGTTGTTGTCGTACTTGTTGATTTTGTTCTGGTGGTAATTGTATAAACGAAATATAACCATCTATCGCATGAATATATGCTATATATCTTGGATCGCTGTTTTGAATTCTGTCAGTGTTGTAATATATACGATATATCCATTTGTACGAAGTTTCGCGACTTACAGGATCATAGGCGTATTCAGGTTTTAAAAACTGTTTTCGGTTTTCATAACCTTTCACAGCACTCGCAACTAATTGGTTTATATTTTTGGTCTGTCTGATATCATTAACATCTTCGATAAATTTATCAGACAGATTAACCCTGGCTCGTGCTTCTGATTCTTGTTGAGTACCACCTTCCGCTTGATCTGTTTCTTGAGTTGGCTGAACCGCAGCTATTTCGGCGGAGAGTTCTTGTAGAATTTTTTTTTGTCTCTTTAGTTTGCTCCGCTATTTTTTCAGTTTGTTTCGCTGTTTCTTTTAACACAGGAAGAATACCTTCAGTAGTCTTCGTGATAGGTTTAAATAATTGTTCTGCGGATTCCGTAAATTCTTCTTGTGTTTGTTGACGCACTTGTAATTTTTGCTTAACACTATTATGAAGCGGAAGATATTTCTGTATTGCTTCTAGTCGCTATTGAGCTAATCTTGCTGAATGACCTTCACCAATCATTATATCAATAATAATAAACTATCTTTTTAAATCGACAGCAGCAGGGAGGGTGCGACCACATGTGTGTAAACGACTCAGCCTAATGTTTGAAAATATACTTCAGTTTGACTTTATCGACCTTATTTTTTTTTTTTTTTCATTTTTTTGTAGGAACCTTTATTTTTACGCGCCGCCTTGGTCTGTTCACACTCCCTGCTGCTAGTATTAATGGTGGAGGAAGAACCCTGGAAAACCCCGGAAAGAACCACCGACCCACGAGAAGCTACTGGCAGGCTTTCTCACGTACACACGTTAGCTGAGCCTAAGACTCGAACCCACTCAGACAGAGGTGAGATGGCAGTGATCCAGAACGGTGAGCGCTTTAGACCACTCGGCCACTCGTGGGCCCCTCATGGGTTCTAAGCTGGGCTTTATGAACTCAAGGATAGTTTTACATGAGCTCTAAGCAGTACTGAAGGAACTGCCTCAAAGATGGCTTACCATTTATACATGCTGTGGACATATATTAAGGTGGGTTCATTTTACTTTTCTTGAAGATTACTGAAAACCATGTTTTTCAAAAAACACTGTGTAATTTGCGTGATTTATTGTGCTATGTATAGCAGGTATGCGTAGACGACGTAATAACTGAGTCTACCCCAGCATAACGTACAGAAGTTCACAATGTTGTTGTTGTTGTTGTTGTTGTGGGGCTTAACGCCATTTTTCAGCACACGATAGGCTATACATGGCGGCCAGTATTAATGGTGGAGGAAGAAACCGGGAAATCCCCGGAAAGAACCACCGACCCACGAGAAGCTACTGGCAAGCTTTCTCACAGATCCACATTCGCCGAATATTAGACTCGAACCCACGCAGACAGAGGTGAGATGGCAGTGATCTGTAACGGAAAGCGCTTTAGACCACTCGGCCACTCTGGGTCCCGAAGTTCACAATGAAGGTTTGTTGTATTTATACTATGTTTTATAGTCATCCAAGATTTCGGTTTTAATATGTTATTAAATTACACATGTTGTACTATATTATATGTATACCTTATTGATAAGAACATTTTATTTATTGTGAATTTGCAATGCAATACGT
Organism: Megalonaias nervosa; assembly: GCA_016617855.1. NCBI lineage: Eukaryota > Metazoa > Mollusca > Bivalvia > Unionida > Unionidae > Megalonaias > Megalonaias nervosa. Next base: position 546 of record JAECUM010064055.1, on the reverse strand, counting down.
GGATAGAAAATTACACCAATTATTGATATGTAAAAACAATGCAATGCATGGATGGAAAATTACAATATGTATTGATAATGTAAGAACAATGCAACGCAATGATGGAAAATGACACTATTTATTGATAACATAAGGACAATGCAACACATGGAAGGAAAATTATAATACATTACACTGGAAGCTGACAACATAATATTATTTTACACCGTTGGAGACAAAATAAGTGGACTTGTGTCATACTGTTTCAATGAGAAGATTTTAGTATTTGTTTCAATTATATAACAATACTTTATGATGAAATGAAAAAAGGTTATTCACTTGTCAAAGAAACATATATTCTCATATACACCTAACTAGCTTAATATTAAATCATCAGATATACCTAACTAGCTTAAAATTAAATCATCAGATATACCTAACTAGCTTAAAATTAAATCATCAGATATACCTAACTAGCTTAAAATTAAATCATCAGATATACCTAACTAGCTTAAAATTAAATCATCAGATATACCTAACTAGCTTAAAATTAAATCATCAGATATA
>JAECUM010064050.1:0-10923 GCA_016617855.1 Megalonaias nervosa | reverse complement strand
AAAAAAACAAAAAAAAAAAAAAACCGTAAGGACGATAAATCCTTGCAAACAAATGAAAATACTCTATCCTACAAGATAAAACGCCAAGTTCTTAAACTTTTGTTGTTAAATCTTAGGCAATACTGACCTACTGCTCAGAATAGGCTTAACCTATTTATCCACATCGAGACATTGATTCTCTGATACAGTAACGTTTCTTCTTTAAATGATATTGTTAAATCTTGTTTATGCGTTCTAAAAATCAATTAATGTTCCACTACTACAAAGTCTGTCCCGTTTTTCTTCTCAGAAAGTGACTTTTTATACCAGACAAAAACCTCCTGGGCTGAAAAACTCTAATTATGATATACTTTTTTTTTTTTTAAAGATTTGAGACCGTTTTAGCTGAAGGAAACTGGAGTATAGGTTGAAACCTTAGATGTATGCAGAAAATTTAATTCTCTTTGGCGCCGTTGCTCACCAGTTGCAAAATATGCTCAATACGCTGCATACATATTGCCTAAAGTGGAAATTAAAAGCGAATATGAAAAGAAAAACAAAAAGAGTAATTGTATTTCACAGAGGTCGATATCTCAGAAGTTACGAAAAAAGGCACTATGGCCATACAGAGGTAAAGACTGAATTATATTATAAGTATTTAAGATGCATAATTCCTTCAAAACTCTCGTGGTATATGTGCAAGAAAACTCTATCCTTGCATGACTCACGGTACTAATTCAGTTCCCACAGTAAACCTAAGCAAACACCATGATATTAAAATTCAATAACTTTAAACTTCTGAGAGCTCATGATCAAACCTATGTTTATCAGTATAAATGAAACCTGGATGTCAGCTTCTGTGTAGAGAAAAGGATATGAGCCACGGCATTTTCTGGACCTACATGTTTGAAACATGTACATTCAATTGGGCACTAAAGAGTCAGGTGCTAATTTCAGTAATGAGTGTTCAAAACTCAAGGCAGTTAAAGGACTGAAATTCCATCAATAAAACAATATCTCTTTTTTTTTTCATTTGCAACTTGGATAAGCTCTCAAAAGATTCTTTTTCCTAAAAAAATAACTTACATTATTAACCAATCCTGCCCAGCCAAACCCATATATACTCTATTTTATGTTCACCCATTTCCAGGCTGGTTCCCATTTTTCCATACAATTAATACCGTGTGTCCTGCAGGCGCTGATAGTTATGCAAATAATAAAGTAAAGTCTTTAAAAATTTGGTAAATTACCCGTAACAGGATTGCTTGTCTGTTTGACTCCAAGATAGCTCTCATCCTTATCTATGTGGCTGAGGTTTGTGGGTTTTACGATGCCAATTATATTGAAAAATCTCATTTGTCATTTTGTTAATATATTCTTGGTTCATCTAAGTGTACTATAAATGCATTCGTATGCAATGAATTTGGAAGAATTAGTATGCAGAGTATAAGATATAAACATATTTTGAAATATTTGCTAAGAATGCTAAAAAATGCCAGAAGACGGATATCCTAAACAATACTACAATTTACAGTTAAGATAGGGGATAGATTGTGGTTGTTGGCCGAACAATGTTAGAAAGCTTCTACTTACATTTGGATTTGGCAATGTTTTGGTGTACTCAGGGTGCAAAAAAAAAATAAAAATACATTTCTTAGATTGTTCAGTCGGAGATGTGAAGATATTTATAGGCAACAGCTTCATGATGAGATTAAGTTGATGGAAAGACTGGTTTCCAGAGGTCATTGGAAGTAGAAATCACTTGTCAAAGATATCTAGAAGTGTTAGGAGACTGCGATTTTTGTTATGTAATCACTATGCTTAGAGTGTGGAACTTGCCAATCAGAGATAACGCGGGAAGATATGAAAATATTTGTTGTGAAGAAGATTGTGTCAAATTTGTAACGGTAATATCGAAAATGAATTCCATTTTATTACTGATTGTACGCTATATGGAGGTTTACCAAGAAAATATTTACCCACCTTTTATATATAAAAATTCAACTTTAGAAAAATTTAGGGCATTTATATCGAACGATACTAGTACATTTCTGATATCTAATTTAGCAATGTTTACCATAAAAGCCTTAAAGATTAGAAAAACCGTTTTATCATCGACTCCTGCTACATTAGACTCTAGATCAAAATCACAAAACTTGCTAAATGCAGATTTCAGGTTTTCTTTAAGTTAGTTAGCGTGATTACTATGTAATATATATATTCGTATCTCACCCAATTCGAACAATGCAATGATGGTTACTTTCATGCATAAAAACACTTCCAATATACACGTTGTTCTCTGTTACACACTAAAACGTTTTTTTGTTTGGTTTTTTTTTGGTACCGCATGATTGATAGATATGTATTATGGGCCAGTGGCCTGTATTACAAATATACTCTATTATTATTATTATTATTATTATTATTATTATTATTATTATCGCCCATATTGGATATGGTTGTCCTTTTAATAATGTACCCGAAGGGATGGTCTCAGACTGAAAGAAAGGCCGTCAAAATAAAATATTTGGAGAATCAGATCTTGTTACAAATATTGTGTAAAGCTATCCAAATTGTATTGAAGCGCATGGGGCTGTATGTATGTATGTATGTATGTATGTATATGTAAACAACGCTTTCACGGCGAGCATGTTTGCCAATGAAATACTGGAGCAGAGTCTTTTGTGCATGTACTAGAATTTTGGCAAAGACATGTTTACATCTAGAACCTCTTTAGGCGTAAGCTTGTACCATGGTTAATGCTTGACAATATCAGTAATTTAGTACACCATACGACTAAATTTAGTACACCTTACGACTGAATTTAGTACACCTTCCTACTGAATGCCTCATATTATATCTATATTACCGGTATTCGTGGTGTAAAGAAGAATAAAAAGTAACAAAGGACTCTTCCTGTTGATCCTTAGAGAGGAGAGCCGTATATATATATATACATATATATATATATATATATATATATATATATATATATATATATATATATATATATATATATATATATATGCACTAAACAGAACGGAAAGTGCTATACATGGATTCTATAGAAGAATGTTTGATAATAGTATGCAGAATTAATGTTTTAATACAAATGATATTATCATACAGGTTAGAGAATTTTTCATTCGTACTCTACGGAGATTCGAACCCAGGTCCGCGGGTAAACGGCACCCATCGCCTAGCCTGCACACACGAGCCCATATTCCCTCACTACTAAGCACACATCACCAAAAAATGATGCTACTCAATCGGTGTTATATGCACTCGTGTGTAGCAGACACACTCGCATGACGACCTAATAATTAATTCTCATTTATCTACACAGTCATTCCGGATTCCTATGAAAGAAATCAAGGTATATAGAATGAGAGTCGCGGTTAAAATACAGTAAGATAATGATTTAGATCTACATCTGTCCTGAAAATGTAGCTTCTGATTTTATTTGGATTTGATTTTTAATTAATGTATTTCTTTCTTAGGCGGCATGCCATTTAAATCGTATGAATACATCAAGTAAGAGAGAGTTGTCTCCCTTGTAAGTGTAATGCATTAAAACAAAACGAGTGATCATGTCTGTGTTATAAGGTACATACGTCACGCTGATGACGTGGAGAATAAAGTCATCAAAACAGACTAAAGCAAGTCGAGGACAAATTTCATAACACCGTTGAAATGGCATCTCTCAAAGACAAAGTCATCATCATAACAGGTTAGTATCGCTAAGAAGACTTCACGCTACACATTTTACTTGTAAGTTGTAAAGCCCGCTGTGGCCTATATACTACATTAACTACATTTGTACTAAGCACAGTGAGTCAGCATGGCCGTCTAGTCATAGAATCAGGCACAATCGGGGACATATTTATATCCGGGGCGAAGACATCTTCGATATCGCTTTCAGTTGCAAAATTACACCTTCGGCCAAAATAAAGGACCGATCCATTTTTTTGTCTGCGCGCGCGTGTGTGTGTGTGTGTGTGTGTGTGTGTGTGTGCGCGCGCGCTATGGAATTGGTTTGTCTTTCAAACTAGATTGTTTAAAAAAAATTATATAACCGTTACTAATACAAAGAGAGCTAATAAGTTTTTAATTCTTTTACAGATGAGAGCAAGAATATTTTTCAAGGTATATAGGGGTCGAAATTTATTTATTTATTTATTTATTTATTTATTTATTTATTTTAAATCCCCTCCCTTGCCCCTTTTATTAAATTGTTGGTCTCTAAGTTATAGTACGAGGAAGACTTGTTGTTTACTTAGTTATTGAAATTATTTTTAGCAGCTGAATTTTAAAAAAAAAATAAATCAGTGCCATTCCAAAATCTACAAAATGACTGTTTGGTTTGGTGTTTTGCGGTACAGGTCGTTATTTATTGCCGAGGCGGTTTGAGTAAGATCACATGTCTAAGAACACAGCACGGTAGCTATCTCAAGCTGTTACACTGGTAGGATTTGAACCCGCGCCCTTTCGTTTGCGAGTCTGGCACGCTAACCACTGAGAAACCGCGGTTCCCAAATTGAATATGATTGGATGGAGATGCGGAAGCGTCCACTTAATACATGCATTTGAAACGATTTGAAACAGCAGTGATATTGGAAATCATGATTACAAACGTAAATTACTCCTGTCAACATTATGATGTAGCAACATACATGTTTTAGTTTAATTTTGTTCAGTTTTCCTTTGCTTTCTGTTTTACGTGATAGATATTGTCATCCTCCTTTACTGTCCAAAGACCGCGTTTCTGATATTAGCACAGGCTATGTAATGTTGCAAAACAATAACTGCATTCTGAAACCACCATGTTTTTTGTACATGAAACTCATTAAGATATCAGAAAATTATATGAGCCGATGGAATTTCAGAACTACTCCTTCTATTTCTTCTACTCGTAATACCATTAACTGTAGCATGAACAATACTGTCTGTTGTGATTTCAGTCATCATAATCTTCTTACCACCTTTCCTCAGACAAAATGATATTTAATTTATTTTTAAATAAAATAATTTGATCTGTCGTTTGATACATGTATTCGTACATGTGACTGTTATCTCCATGAGAGCTAATACATTGCATGATCACATCAATACAGCTGAAAAGATATATATGAGCAAAATCTTCACACACATATCATACACCAACCATACCTCATCCTTGTCGCTGGCAGCAATGTGTCTTTTTTTGTTAAAATGTTTTTTTTACATCCGTGCCCTATAAGAGCAGTGTTGTCATGAATTTATAAAGGGGTTTTAACCTCCAATACAATATAGATACAATATATTACGAAGACTGTGATACGTGCAAAATATAAAATAATAAATTTGAAATCAGGCCTTTTAAAATGTATGGAGCAATCTCAAGAAGAACTTAAAACAAATAACATTTCATAGTAAATCATTCGAATAAAGATGTAACACTATGAATAAGGTACTGTCTTTTAAATCTGTTCCATTTATGTCTCTATCAGCAGTATTTATGCAGAATCTTGAGAATTCAAAATTAACCTGTCGCGTCTTCTTGACTTCAGGCATTGGCACGAAATCATTTCTTCATGGTAAAATGACGAGTAGGTAAATACATTCGAAAGCATCCCTATCTCGTGATATAAGCATGAAAGAGTTTCACGTTCCAGTGAAATAAAATAAAATAATAACAAACAAACAACACCCTGAAATTGATAGGAATATTCACATTTAAGTTTGTTTTGCAAGGAAAGAAGAGGACACTTGTGTATTTGTGCGTTTACATTTGCCTCGGCAGGGATACATACTCCGACAAAGGAGATGCAGCTGTCATTTCCTTCCCTCGCATTAAAGTCTGATAGACCTTTTGTTATTATATGGATTTCAGATCATATGGAGTTTTATTTCTATCGCCATGTTACTTCATAAGAGTATGCGGATTTATAACATTAATATGCGAGAACACATGGGGGGTCACACATGATTCCCAACAAAACAGGTTAAAAGGTCAATGACATGAGGACGACATAAACAAGTTCGGAATTTGTGCTTAGATTTCCGAGAAAATATAGCCACATGTTTTGTTTTGCGTTTTGTTAGGAAGTAATAAATCTGTCAGAAATAGTCATGCATCATAAATTGTACATTTATAATGTGCTTCGACATTGTCAGTACATTTTACTTGAAAAAAAAAAAAGAAATATCACAATAAAAATGAGATGTACATTTATTATCAAATAACATTAGCTCCCTTACTCCGATAAACAATAACTAAAAACAGGTACGGACTGTTCCACAGTAGCAATTTAAACATTCCGATACATGCACATGACACAAAAAACATCGAAACAGTGTCATAAAGTGTTACATAATACACACATCACACATAAAGCATATAATCATTGTCATGGAGTGATACATAATACATACATCATACAATGACACATGATACAGACATCACACATAAAGCATAGAGGCATTATCATACTATGACACATGATATAGACACCATACATAAAGCATAAAGACATTGTCACATATAGACATTATCATAGAGTGATACATAATACATCACACATAAAGCATAGACGCGTTGTCATATAATGACACATGATATAAACATCACACGTAAAGCATAGAGGCACTGTCATATAATGACACGTGATTTAGACACCACACATAAAGCATATAGACATTGTCACAGAGTGATACATAATACATACATCACACACAAAGCATAGAGGCATTGTCATATAATGACACATGATATAGACACCACACATAAAGAATATATACATTGTCATAGAGTGATACATAATACGCATCACACATAATGCATAGGCACATTATCATTCAATGACACATGATATAGACATCACACACAAAGCACAGAGGAACTGTCATAAATTGATAATACGTAGAGAATCTCAGATGGGTATTGATTTAATACTGAATTTATGAAACAAGTTGAATAATGTGAAGATTTTGATAACCTTGCAAACGCTGGACGTTATTTAACTCGTTTCATAAATCAACACTAAAACATTAAATCATTGCTTATATTTGTCACATAGGTTTTATTTTAAAGGAAATAGAAGAGCAAGAAGAAGAAATAAATTCGTTCATTCTGACTGAAGAGCTGCACCTTTCGTAAAAATTAATCCTTGGCTCAAATGAAATCTATCTGGTGACATTAATTAGATCTTTGTTTTTCCAGTCATTATTGAAAGAGCATCCGTTCTTCCAAATAAATAGAACATTTGACTCAGACAACATGTTTATGCAGGTTCAGTATGATGTCACATGGTTTGACTACAGTTCGGTTTGAGAAATGTTTAACAGCGAAAGTGCGTCAGTTTCCGTAAACATTCCAGTTGTTGGATATTCGTGTGAATGGTTGGTTATGGATGGAGATATTTCAGATTTACAGGAATGTATTTGTTACCGGATATTTGAATTATTTCGATTTGGAACAGTAGACTACAGTAGATTTAGACAAGTTTTATTTCGGGTCGGAGCTGCAAAACATAATAAGAAGCATTCTGTAGTTTGAGCTATTGTATCTCGTAAACATGCAGTGGTTGGATAACGTTCTCACAGTTTGGAGAACGATTTATGTCCACATTCTTCTGTGAACAGAGGTGAGTTTATTTACTCCTAAAAGTGAACATTCATTTAAACCACTCTTGTATATAGGGTGAATAACATGTTACAGATACCTCACCCCCCGCTCATCTCCACCCTTCCTTTAGTTTTATTTGTTGTTGTTGTTCTTGTTTGGGGTACACAGGTCAAAATGAGCCTCTCTCGGGTATATGGGCCATATTCAGACAGATGTGACCTTTTTTCCACGGTTCCCTTTGGACAATCGAGATGAAAAAAAAATGGCCGGCAAACTGTTGATAGTTATGGTAGAAGAAAAAAGTCCTCGAAGTCAGGGGTAAGGAAAATGTTCCCACATTAGCAGCCAATCCGTAAAGATAATACTGAGCAAGAATGTCATGGGCTTACTTGGTCCAATCGGAAATACGAAACTACACATATTAAAAACACCAGTTAAAGCAAACATTAAACCTTTTTTGATTCACTCATAGACACGAAACGGTATGCCATAGTGTGTCTTCAAAATATGTTTATTCACATACGTATGATACACTGCACGTGGAAGTTCGCCGTGTGTGTCAGACTGAGCTATATTCGTGCAGTGCTTGTTTTCAGAGATATTTATTTTTTCATTCATCAGGTGCCAGTTCTGGAATAGGAGCAGCGACAGCGGTGCACTTTGCAGAACTGCAGCCATATCTTGCATTATCTGGCCGCGATGAAGGCAACCTTCGAAACGTCGCCAAGCTATGTGAGGGGGCTGGTCTCTCATCAGAAAGGGTGGTTATTTTAGCCTCAGTCTCCATTCTCGTTGCTAGTATAATAATTTTGCGATTTCATTCCCGGCCATGAATGTCGAATGGTCCTGTTACGCATGCCCATAGATCCGTTCCACCGTAATCTGTCCGTCACACATTAAGTTTTGCGTTTCTCGTGCATTTTAAGCTTCAGAGCCATGTAACTTTGTAAGTAGATGTGTTTTTATGATTGTCACACATTTCAAGAGAAAGTAGGTCAATGAAATTTCATTTTACGCTCCAGCGACTTTGATAAGATTTCCTTTAGGTCAGTTGTAATGGTATTGCTTGCCCAGAAACATGCAGATTTGTTTGCTCAGCATCACCCTACCAAAATTAGGTAATAGCGACCTGTAATTTGCGCTTCAGTCATTTGGATTAAGTTTTGCTTTTAGGTCCGTTTCTGTGTGAGTGTGATTTAGATTTTTAACGTAGCTTTAACAATTTTAGCGATGTCGCTACGATGTCTGCAGTGCGGCAGTTTATAGTGATGTTTAGCACAGGGGCATCATGCCGCAGACATGTAGCGTCATATCCATTCCAGTCACATTATCCTGACACCAGGCCGACCAGTCCTAACATTGACCTCTTAATGCTGAGAACCAAGCGAGGCAGCTGCATCTGCTGGTACCATTTGTATAAGTCTTTGGTATGACTCGGCCGGCGTTCAAACCCACGACCTTCCGCATCCGAGGAGGAAGTTCTCACCATTTAGGCCACTAGAGCGGTCCGGTTCGTTTCTTGGATATTCTTGATCAGTGATATAATTTGGTATTTGCGTGCTTACTGGCAAGTACAACATAATCTTACGAAAAATAGGTCACTATCAACCAAACATAGGCATCTGTGACCAAATGTTTACGCTCTAGTGACATTATTATTTTCTTTAAATCAGTTTCTTGGGACATGGTTTGCTCTAGAGACATGCAGCTTGGTATGTCGATCGATCTTGATAAGTACAATATCACCTTACTGAAATTAGTCCATTGCGACCGATCTTTGCACTGCATTGACACTGGTTACATCGTGCATTTAAATCCGTTTCTCAGGCACTATTTGTCGCAGAGTCGTGCAGGTTGGTGCTTGGATATGTATTGATCAATACAACAAAGGTAATCTTTATTTCACGATTCTACGGCTTTGGTGAAATTTTGCATGTGCCACTTAGGTTAGTATACATGCCACCACTCCGGTGGCCTAGTGGTTAGGGCGTCCGCCTCGGATGCGGGAGGTCGCGGGTTCGAACCCCGACCGAGTCGTACCAGAGACTTATAAAAATGATAGTAACAGCTGCACGCTAGGCGCTCAACATTAAGAGGTTAATATTAGGAATGGTCGGTCTGGTGCCAGGATAATGTGACTCGGTGGAACATCATTCTACTTGTCTGCGGTATGATGCCCCAGTGCTAGACATCACTATGAACTGTCACACTGCAGACATCGTAGCGATATGACTGAAAAATTGTTAAAGCTACGTTAAAAATCCAAATCACACACATACACAAGAGCGCGCGCCCCATTACACGCAACAGAGTGATGCAGTTTTGCGTGGAAACGTATCGGGATGAATACAATAACACCTTATCAAAATCTGGTCACAGTGACCTTCGGTTTAGGTTCTGAATTATTCATTTTCTCACGAATTATGTGTTCCAGAGTCAGCCAACTTATTGTGTAGGTGGTATTGAGTACAACATTTTGACCACATTTTGCGCTTCAAAAACGTACGTTTTACGTTTAAGCCTGTTTAGCAGGCATTTATTGGACAGAGACAAATAAACATGCAATTTTGTATGCTGATTCGTCTTGTGGGTACATTGCAGCCATATCAGAATTAGGTGTGTGTGATCTATATTTCATATTTTTCTAGCCTGGTTAAGTTTTCCATTTATGTCACTTTCTCATGCACATTTTGCTACAAGACTATAAAAATGGGATCGCAGGGCATTTGTGTTAATTTATCACATTTCTGGTTAATATTATTTCCCTCTCTTGCGTTAAATATTTAACAGTAACCATTTTCTAGTTCGTAATACAGATCGTTGTACATGCAAGCAAATTTTATTGGCAAGATTTGAACAAAAGATCTGACTTTAAATAATTTTGAAGATTTTGAAGATCCTAATGTCTAATGCTGGTTTTCAAAATGTAATGAATCTGACTGCAAATAGTTTATATACGTAACTGCTGAAAAATCTGCGTTGTATCTATTTAAATTTTTTGTGCAGATTTTGCTCATCACAGCCGATTTGAATAAAGACGAGGACATTCGACAGATCGTGGACAATACGGTGAAACAATTCGGGCGAATCGATGTCTTGGTACGTTCCAATATTTACACAACATTAACTCTTATTTTAAATCAAACTATGTTCTATGAAACGTTTCCATTTACAGGAGAACAAATTAATTACATGTTTATTCACAAGCGCTGAGATTATGCATTGATAGCATTGATAACTTTTCCTACATTTATACAAACGATTTTATGCTCTCTCTCTCTCTCTCTCTCTCTCTCTCTCTCTCTCTCTCTCTCTCTCTCTCTCTCTCTCCAGTTGCG
>JAECUM010064048.1:0-11489 GCA_016617855.1 Megalonaias nervosa | reverse complement strand
CTCTCTGTATTTTTTACCACCACATTGCACACACAGCTGAGTTTTTCCTCTGACTCCAACACCACACCGCACACACGGTTTTGGTCCTAAATTGCCGTGTCTAACGCACTGCATATGATAACCGCAGAATTCGTTTACGCAAGTTTCGTTACAAGGAGAGGTATATCCGATTTTGAGCCAGTGGCATTGATTCTTTGTTTGACTCATATACAAGTAATCAAAATTCAATTTAAATATATATTTGTCTTAATTATAATAATGCAGGAATTATCCACAATTGAACCCTCTAGAGCTAGATTTGATTTTGACAGATTGCCGAAATATAAATTTAGTTTTTCGATGCAAGATCTGGCTTTAACGAATAAGGATATGACTAAACGTATCCGTGAAGCGAAAAAGGAATTTCGCGACGATGGTGCGGCTCATGTGTGGTCGACATTCAGAATTGGAAATACTGTCGAAGTAATGAATGACAAACGAGGAAGAGAGATTATTGACTACCTTGATGTTCAGAGATATTTTATTTTAATAAAATTTATTATAAAGACAGACTACGACACTTGGATTATCGGTGACAAACGTGATTCTGTCCACATGCAGTCAGGAAACAATATTGCTCTCAGTAAAAATTCCAGGCCAGGAATACTGACTGGTATTGACAAACCGTATTATGAACGGACATATCCTGTGACTGCGGTTGCGTAAGCAATATATCCGTTAAATAATAAACCTAACGTTGGGGATCTCAAACCTAAGAAACTGTCATCCTTGACTTTGTCAAGAATAAATTGTGTAGCTGAACGGGTTACAGAACACTTCACAAACGCGATACGCGGAAACGATTTAACAGATTTACGACGTAAAAAAATAAATACGTGGGCAGAAGCAGTTAAAGATACCGGAGCGTCTATCAGCGACGTTGCTGAGCTGGGAAAGAAATTAAAATTCCCAATAACAGTGAAGACGTTAACCGGAGAGATTTTGTACAAATCGAAATATGGATCAAGAGGAGCTTCGATAGATATTTTTGATCATAACGCACATGCATGGACTGTGGCAGGAACAATATTTCCACGAGACAGAACAGTTAAATTTTATAATGGTCATGCATTTGATTTTATCAGAAATATCAGCAAAATTGACCCTGTATCTGTTTGGCTGTTTCAAAGTTCGGAATATGATTATCATGATCAGTTTGTACGGTCTAATGGTGATATTTATCGTACAGAATCTCTCCACTAAGAAATGAAAAATCTTGCATTAAAATATGCTACTGATGATATTAAGGTTGGACAATTACTGAATAATTGTTTTACCGTTCCATCAATTGCTGCTCACGCTGCTCAGGAGAAAAATTCATGGAAACCGACACGATTGGAATTTCTCGAAGATGTCCAACACAGTTGTGTGGAATACGGACATGGTGGATTGTGGAATACTAAATACGATTATAGAGACATTATCTCAGTTGATATGGTAGCATGTTACCCTGGAAGTTTTCTTGGATACGGAGAGTGTTCTGAATACTTTAAGAGATTTGGACATCCGACACACGAGATGACCAGAGTTGCGATAAATGGACCCTTACCAGATTTTGACTTAACCGGATTCGCCTGTATAGAGTCGTTCGAGTTTTACGGGGATCTCCATCCGATTGTTTATGCGTGGTTTGGAAGACATTTTTCAGAAAAATGTTGGGCTCCAATAGTACTATTACAGTACATGCTTGATGCTGGAATTTTAATATCGTTAAAAGTGAGTGAAGCAATTATATCATACCGCGTGCAGAAACATGTTTGGTTGCCAGAACCGGATATATATAATATTAATGATGCTAGGAGAGATTTTCCTGATCTTAACGAAGATGATATTTTTAAAATTACTAATAATATAAATAAATGCAGAAGAGAAGGTGATGAGAAACTTGCACAAGATCTCGGCAGAAAAACAATCGGTAAATTTACGCAAGGAGGATCATATGATCATAAACGAAATTTCACAAGATTAATTATGGACGATGCTGAACTCGATTTTATAATTGCTGATACAAGGGAGAAAAACACATTTATAAGTCGAAGTAATGCTTATTTATCAGACGGAAGTAAATTAGGTACAATTGTGAGCTATACTGATGGCGAGTCACCGCAGTTTGCTCATTTAAGATCTTCGATGCTAGCGTACGTTTCGATAAATCTATTATCGATGATAAACAGATTTCCTTTGATTGCAGTCAGAGTCGCGACAGATGCATTTTATATAAATAAAAAAATATTCGGATTTGTTAAAACAATTGCATATTAACAATCATGCATCATGGGGCGAATGGAGAATAAAACATGAAGATATAATTAGTCATTCTGAATCTGCCAACGTTGAAATTGCGGAGACATATTACAAAAATAATCAGATATCAGAATTGTCATCGGCACCATCTGTATATGATCCTGTGGCTAGACAAAAAAACCGTTTATCTTAATGGGTGTGGTGGTTCAGGTAAAACAACACGCGCGATTGAATTATTTAATAATTGTTCTGATATGATTGTTTTGACACCGACACATAAGCTCGCCAGGGACATAAAAGAGCGAGGAGTAAAATCATATACATATTATAGTTTCTTCAGATGGTGCGGAGACACATGGACTCCATCGCGGATGGGTGAGAAATACATTCCTAAAACTATCATGTGGGACGAGATATGCAAGGTGTCGCTAGAGGTATTAAAAATATTTCTTGATTGGCTGTTATTGAAGAATACTGCTGTGATAATGTGTGGCGATCATGGTCAACCGCCACCTTTTATTGGATCGTCTCCACATGAGTGGCTGAAAACATTTGTAGATTATTACGAAGAAATAACTGATGACCATAGAGCTATTGATAAATCACTGAAAGATTTTAAAAAGTTAATAAGACTACAAACAGATAAAATACAGTGTGAGATAATGCGTAAAGTAATTCCAGAAACTTCTATGAATAATTTTTGGACTTTATGGAGACCTGCTGATTTGATAGTTGCAAGTAGAAAAATAGTCCGCGATACACTTCAATAACAATTATTTACGTTACATAAAGAAAAATTGTCAAATCTACCTGTACCATTATGTTATCGCCCAGCAGATACTCGACGACAGAATGTTGATGTTGAGATTCCTGGTGGTGGAATACAAAATCTTGTGCTAAATGATATTGTTTTAGTTGTTGTTGATGTTGTTGAGAGCGCATTGAGCATGGATAAATCGCCGTGGACGTTAGGATACGCTATAACGATTCACTCGTCACAGGGATTAACTATTACTGATACAAATATTTGGATTGTCGATGATCGTATTGAGTGGTCAAATTTAGTTTATCTTGCAGTGTCTCGAGTCAGAAGAATATTTCAACTACACTGGGTTATCATGGATTGCGTAATAACCGAAGAAATCGCTAACAACTTTGTCGACATAAAGAAAAAATTAGCGAGGTATAAGCAATGTGAAAAGAAAAATAATCGCGACTTTGATATGGATGCTGAATTTATTATAACACTAAAACAACGACAGAATAGTCATTGTGCAAGTTGTAACTGTAATATGCTGTGGCAGTATTCGAATAATAATCCAAGACAATTTACCGTTGAAAGAATTAATAGTAGTCTTCGGCACACACGCGAAAATGTGATGCTGACCTGTCTTGAATGTAATCGACGTTGGGGGGCTGGACGCTGTGCAAGTTTACAAAAGTGAGCGCGGTGGTAATTATGTGTCTTTAGGAATTATTTGTAATTGTTCGCGTACAAATCCACGCTGAGAAGCAGTTGAATCTAATCTGTAGATTGCAGGTCTACCTGTGGACCTTACCACGCTAGAAATTTTATGTGTGGTCACACTCCAGATAGGATCAGTTGCTCTTTTTCTACCTCCTTCAAGTTCACCAGGTTCATATAAATATCTTACGGTCACATTACCTAGTACTGGTTGAGAGGAAGATTCACATTGTATTGGTATATATTTTTTTGTGATCGCATTAGAAGGTTTCATAGAAGTTGCACGAGTAATTTCATTATTTAACGCAGCTATCACACTTGGTAACTTTGCAACCCATTCACGAGATCTCTCCATGGACTTAAAGTCAGTGGATATTTCCTTTGCATATTGATATCCAAATAACCGCTCAGCAAGTGTTCGATTAAATCGTTCAACGATTGCCTGATCATGATGAATTTCAGCGTGTCCTCGTCTGATTTTAACGTTATGTTTTTTCATCAACGATGATACTGCACCAAGAAATTCTTTGCCAGGATCAACCTGTAGCAGTTGTGGCCATCGTAGACCACCACGTTGATAAATTCGTTCAAACGCAGATGCAACTTCAGTTGCCGTCTTTGTTGATAGTGGTTCTGCTTCTTTATATCTACTTGCAACGTCAACGACAGTTAACGGGTATTTGTATGTGCGTGATTGACGTCTACGGGTTTTAATGGTATCATGTGGTAAAAACAAAATATCTGCTTCATGAACTTCATTGGGAGTACTGACATCAAAATGTGCATACTGAATTTTTTTAGGTGGTGGTAGATAAATTTGCCATATTGCCTGTCGTGCTAACCACGCTGCAGCAACAGCACGTGAGACTTTTGCTACTTCAGCAAGTTTACTAATTGCTGCTTTGCCTCTCCGATATCCTCTTGGGCTATAATAAACAGATTCCATTATAATATTTATATAATTTAATTACCAGCCCCTAGCACTAGTTTACCTTTCATAGCAGATTTTACTAGGAAGCTAGCAAGTTTTTCTCTGAGAGATTTAATTTTTTATGGAATTTAGCTTTACATCTGCAATATGTCGTTGTTGCAAATCTTTACTTTTATACGCGACATCGTGAACGTGACACGCTTGATCAGTTGCGTTTATTGGATACTCTCCAGGTCGTGGTTGATCTCGTTCGTCAAGTCGAATCAAGTCGGGTTCCTGGACCACAATAATTATATCCAGGTAAATTTTTTTCACCAGGATACTTTGCCCATGGAACTCCTGGTAATTTACCTAACGAAGCAGCAATATCTCCAGCTGTCTTTGTCGATGATATAAATTTGTATTTTTTTGTACCACATTTCACACTCTTGCCTGTAAGTGCGCTCCTGTTATTTTTTGTTATTATTGTTGTTAATCCACTGGTATGGGTGGGTGCTCTACATCGAACACAATATAAATCCATATTATTATTCTATGGATATAATTGACTTCTCAGCGACACGAAAACAACAGCCAGTCAAACATCATCCAGCGCTACCAAATTCCATCAGAGCAATTATACTTGGCCCATCTGGGTCTGGTAAAACGCAATTATTACTTAATCTGATAATGCGATGGCTCCAGTGGGATAAATTATATTTAGTAGCACCATCTGTAGATGATCAACGATGTTACGAAGTACTTAAAGATTTTAATGAAAATGCAAAGTCGCTGACGTGTCCTGATAAAGATAATGATGTTATTGATTTTATTACCGATATCGATGAAGCTCCATCCATAGATGATCTTGATGGATGTATCAATAATCTCGTAGTATACGATGATGTAATGCTGGATAAACAATCAAATCCATCTCGGATATTTTCGCGAGGCCGTCAAAAAAATACAGACGTGATTTATTTAACTCAGAAATACACACAAATTCCAAAAGTAATCAGAGACAATTGCAATATCTTAATTGTGTTTAATGGAGTAGATAATTATACTTTACAAAATATTTATTATACTTGGTGTTTAGGGGACATGGACATGATTAAGTTTAAAAACTTCTTTTCAAAAGCACACGCTGTTCCGTTCGGATTTATAACGATAAATTTACGTGACCCAAGATCTAGGTATCGTATATGTCTGGATAAAATTTTTGGTTAATTATAGCAGCAGGGAGAGTAAACGACTAGCGTTGCGTGACCAGCACGTAAACGAAACATGCCTGAAAATAAAAACGATGATGTAACAAAATGAGCTAACCCAATTAGAGAAATCTCATGGCCTGACAGGTTTTGGTTTAACATTATTGACCATGAGATTTCATTTTCGTAGGAAGGTTTATTTTTCATAAATAAGGTCTCCAGCAAAATGATCTGTTCACCCTCCCTGCTGCTCGTGCTCATTAGAAAAAACAAAAACAAACATTGATATAACATGTTTCAAAGCAAGAATAATTTGGGATGGTTTGGTGTTTTAGCCACAGCAAAACAAGTAGGCAATTTCTAGCAGAGACAATTGGAGTAGCGTGCCTGCTCAAAGACGCACCACCCGAGCTACTCCTCTGGTCCGATTCGAACCTGCACCCTTTCGGGCACAAATCCAGCGCTCTAATTGCTTAGATACCGCAGACCTTGCCTCTATCGGTGGCCTCTTTCGACATGCTGTAGGGCAGACTGGTCAAACTTTACATCCCCAAGCCAAACGGGAGAAGTTATAATCACTGCTAAGGCCCCAAAAAATAAATTTTGTGTTCCTATTGCACTGCACTTAGTATATATTACTAAGTACTTCAAGTACTGGGCTAAACCAGCTCAGTTAGATGCACAAATCAATTTTGGGGGTTGGGCGGGGGAAGGGTTTGCTTTTTTTTTTAACCCCGAAGGGAAAAAAGTGTTAGGGTTGACAACGAAAAACAGGGTCGGCCGACATATTTTTTGACTAAGGTAGAAATACACAATACATGCTCGTGATTAATCAATAGTATGATTTGGGAACAAAAAGTTACACTTTCAGAGCATAAAGTAAGCCTATGAATTGGCGACCATTGCATCAATAACCTAGAAAAGGGGAGTAGATATGAAATCCGTGTATGATGAAAGCCAGTAAAAGTAAATATATCCGATTTTTATGCAAGTTATTCACATTTCGATCAAGTATGAACTGTACTATATTATTATGTAGCTTTCAGATAGTCTCATCTAAAACAATAATTTGTCCATATTTCCTGCAGTACTATAGAAAATGACCAGTTAGGTTGTAAATGTCCATAATGTAAAAGGCCAAAAGAAGCGGAAAGAAAATCAAATATCAATTAATTATTTGTAACAATTATAGTAGTCAGGAATAGTATATTTGTATTCTCTGCATTTTATTCATATTAGACACCATATGTGTCTTCCAGTACAGTTTGTTGTGGAGATGAATTATTAATAACATAATTGATGCTAGTTCTCAGATCCTTATTTAAAAGAATTAGGCGCACGCTGTTTGTGTATGTAAAACGATATTTTGTTAGAAAAAATCTTCTAGTGCTTTCTCATATGAGTTTTATAAGGTAGAGATCAAATTACACCGGTGTTTAAGTGGAAACTTCACAGTATGTGTAGTTTGAATTCTGTGATTTGTGTGGTCGTATTTTATAATTCTTTTTTAACGTAGCTTTAACAGTGTGAATCCTATCGTTAGATGTCTACAGTGCGACATTTTATAGTGATGTCCAGCATTGGGGAATCGTGCCGCAGACATATGGCATCATGTCCCATCCAGTCATATTATTCGGACACTAACCTCTTAATGCTGAGCGCCACGCGAGACAGGTGCTAGTACCATATTTATAAGTCTTTTGTATGATTCGGCCGGGTTCGAACCCGCCCCCGCATCCGAGGCGGACGCTCTAATCGCATAGGCCACAGGAGTTTGAATTCTGATACCTTTCTTATCTGCATCCATGTTTTCGTTGTCCAGAAAGTAGGAGACTAATTTTAGTGGACAACTTTAAGCCTCATTCCTCAATAATTGTCACTTTAAAACTGCCACAACGGTTAGTTCTTAAAACCATTTTATATCATAATGGAAAATTCGAAGTTTCTTAACATGGGGGAAAAACAAACCCAAAACAGCTGGATATGGAATGCAAGTGCACTCTGTAATTTAGTGAAACCCCTTTTCTTCTATTTCATTATACTAGTTTCTGTTTCTGTGAGAAAAGTTTCCTAAGTAGTCAATGCTTTTAATATTAGTCAGTAATTACAGAATTAGATCAAACTTCTCAGACGATTTTTATGTTTGCGGAATAAGTTACCTTTCAAGAGCTGATCAAGGCATCAAGAACAATACCGCAAAATTAAAACGTGTGCCATAAGAAAGAAACCCAACATTTTTATTATTGATACCGTTGGAATTCCACTCGTGAGTAGAGAAAATCTGTGCTGTATATACAAACCTCAAGACCGTAAAACCATAAACGCTTTTAAGCATATTATTCAAGAATTATATAGATTATTCTGTATTAAATAAAGTATTTTCTAGTTTACGCTTTGATTGTTGCAATAATGTGCTTACTAAATTTCCAATAACCATGTCTCTTTGATATATTTTATTTTTGTTTCTTTCTTTTCCGTTTCTTTTATGTACGTATCCATTTTGCGTCGGAATCGCTTCTAACAGAATTGAACCATCTCAGCTGTTACTTCCTTTCAGATGTCTTTGTGTTATCAGATTTGGACGGGGAATTGTTATTCATTTATGTAATGTAATTCTGTTGTCAAATGAGATGGAATGGCAAATCAAGTTCAAACAAATTAATTAATTAGCCATTACTAACTATTTAGGAAAGGCCTAAAATTTACCCATAGTCCATTTTCTAGCTGATGAAAACAGTTCAGATAATGTGAAGGTATTGATTGTGAAATGCGCGTATGTACTTGTAGCTGCCCTTTAATTAAAGACGTTAAAAGAATTAAGAAAACTATTGATATTTTCCATATAAGACAATGAATGTATTGAATAATAATTCAACTATCTGACTTAAAACTCCATCAATCATCTTAATTACTAATAAGGTAAAACTCTAACCTTGGAAAATACTGGAAAAAATTTGCATGTACAACCCTTATATGTTAGTATTAAATTTGTTTTTTTAGGAAATGTACAATTCCTGAGTTCTATTACTTTGCAGCCTAAATAAATTACAACATCCTATTCCACATTCTTTTGTGAGAAAATGGACAGAGTTACTATGCAATAATGAAATATCTTGGAAGATACAGAAAGATCAATCGATAGCAGGAAGGAATTTTGATTATGATCATTACACGCGTTATACGTGTTTGTCTGTGAATAAAAAACCTAATCTATATATGACAGTTTCTCAATGTTTTCTGGCTGCAGTGTGTCTTTTCTACAAAAGATTAATTTCATACAACACTGGAGATTAATTATTCCAACATTTCTGAAAAATGAATCAGAGAATCAGATTGAATCTGAAACAATAAGAGAATTTATGACAAGTCATTACAAAGACTTGCACATTAACATGTTAGAAAATATATTGTGTGTCGTATGTATTATCTTCAAAGACTATATATTACAAAATACAGTTTAATCCAAGGTTGTATACCAATGGTATACATATATCAATTTATGCAAGAATACACGGCTCAAAATTTTGAAAAATCTATTATTAATAGAAGTTATGAAATATTCCCTTGAATACATTCAAAACAAAGTCCCAAGTGGCGTTTAAATTTTTGAAATGCATTTTCAAATTTTAAGATGGTTATATGGATTTGCTCATTATGGCTTGAAAGGTACATATGCAGAACTCACTGATTTAAGGTTTATCTATGATCGATAATGACTTGAATTTGGAGGCATACAAACATATGAAAATCAAGTTGAAACAAATCGCCTTGAATTAATCATACCTGTAACAATGAAATTTACATTTGTTCTGACACATTCTTTTGTGTGGTACAGAGACAGAACAGTCAAATAATTTTAAACATGAAATAGCACAAAAACATTCATATACTGCATTCATATTTTGTTTTGAAAAAAATTAATTATTGTCATAGAAGTTCCAAATTCACATAAAGCTATTTTAATTTAAACGCAGGGTTATAAAACATCATGATATATCCTTCTGATAGACATTTCATTTTTACGCTTTTAGAACAGTTTTATTTTAGTTGGATATAGTCTTTGTCTCTGCAGTTAGTTTCAACGCCTGTCTTCATTATCTTCCTGCCTTTACTAAAATGATGTACCCTTTGTTTTAAAAATTGCATAACTGTATTAGTTAGGAGTATTTAACCCCAACGCGAAGACGCTGAGTCGGTAGTTGGAACGAGACAGACAGAAAGCAAGAAGCAGCGCATCGTGCAGTTGGACCCTTGCTGAGCAAAGAGGAAAGGTAGGCATTTATTTTATTTTACTGTTTTAAACTATTTAAAACTGAATTTCTTTGTATACCCTTGACAAACAAATGCTGTGGCATCATTTCGTGCATTTAAATATATAGTAAAACTCCTCAAAACCAAACATTCTGTATACTATTACCATGATCCCCTAAAGATCAGACCTTCTTGGAGGGGTCCCAAAATTTTTCCTTCTTTAATATCATACTATCCCCCCCAATTAATCAAATCCTATCTACTATTAAAACAGAAACATATTTCAATCCTAAATTTCAATTTTATCCCTATTTTGTTCCTATTAAATTTTTTAAAAAAATTAAATGCCCGGGATTTATTAATCTTGAATGTTGATTTTAATTTTAAAAAAGACAGATCGTTCAATGGATCCTTCATGCAAACAAAATGCATCAAGCACACTTGTATAATAAGCTGATAAACACATACTTTAATACTTTATCTACTAGCGTTTAATTATTACATATTCATCTTGAAAGCTTGCACTCTTTGATGAACGACTTCAAATTAGCCCTTAGTCGGCGCTGATCCGTCAAGTGTTGTGCTAATCACCCGTGCCCTTGGCAGATTTTATCACCAATACGCCTATTACAGTAACTGCTAACTGTTAGCAATCCGGACCAGCACGTACGACGC
The DNA here is from genome assembly GCA_016617855.1 of Megalonaias nervosa. Classification (NCBI taxonomy): domain Eukaryota; kingdom Metazoa; phylum Mollusca; class Bivalvia; order Unionida; family Unionidae; genus Megalonaias; species Megalonaias nervosa. The sequence continues at coordinate 694 of JAECUM010064048.1, read as the reverse complement.
ATTTAGTAGTAATGTAAAAGGAGGTTATGAGCGCGTTTCAATACCCGAACACTTTTCAATTCTACAAGACATTATTTTGCCATTTTAAAGCTTCTATGGAAGACAAAAATGCGCCCCACCCGAGAAGTGAAAAGTGCCCGGAGAACAGGTTTTTTTTTCCAAAAATTCGGGCAAAATTTTCTTCCTAAAAATTGTGTCGAGTAAGGGTGTTTCAGTTTAATGGATAAAAATAATGCTATAAAGTTTAATCTGCGCTGGTTGTGAATTTATAAAATAAAAAACATGCTAAAGTTGCGAGCTGCAAAAATTTCTTTATGGTTCTATTCGTTATAATATGTGAGCGAGTCGATGTGACGTCAGAAACGATTATTATGATGTCGAAAGATAAGGATATGTAACGGAGTTAATTCTTTACAAAACCTATTTAGGGCTTTCTCCGATTTTTAGACCTCAATAATTAGTGGATTTGATTGATGGAGGGGTGGGGTGGGGGCTGATGCACATCAGCAAAGTTAGTGGACGAAAGGACGGAGACAAGCCTTCAAATAGTCCCCACGTATTTAATTTATTCTAACCCAGGTTCTTTTCTATTAAAAGCGTATTCAGTGATATAATTTAGATATTGGAGAGAGAGAGAGAGAGAGAGAGAGAGAGAGAGAGAGAGAGAGAGAGAGAGAGAGAGAGAGAGAGAGGG
>JAECUM010064047.1:0-24080 GCA_016617855.1 Megalonaias nervosa | reverse complement strand
GGGGGGGGGGGGGGGGGGCGGAAAGTCTGAGTTGTTAACCACTCAGCCACGACGGTTGCTATTTAGATTGATATGCCCATATCATATCTGGCAATATCACACGTTGAGTAACATCCAGTGATATAAATAACTACGGCATGACATATAGGGAGGACGCATATTGAGCAAAGCATCCGAATGTAATTTGAAGTCAGTTCTTTATACTACTTGTGCGCTTCTTATTTATGAAATATGTTGAATACGTTCAATCTTTCGCTAGTCTTTAACCGTTAAACTAGTTTCATAAATTTGAAATGAAATAAGCACTCGTATAAAATCCTCCATTTTTGTTCTTCTGATGTCATATGTCATTATAATGCTTTATTGAAATACACGTTGGTTATAAAAGATACAACATCAGTGTCAATATATTATTACTCATTTCACCTACACTGCACAGTCCAAAGACAAATCTAATTCAGTCCACTCAAACTGAACAGGCGGCTTCTTGTTCTGTTTTCATAATCTTGCTCTGCTTATCTACATAGCTTTCTCTATTAGTATTGTAACCAGCTAACGCTATACAGGAGTATCTGTCTTTGCAAACACATACAAGGTATTCACAAACAGAGAGAGAGAGAGAGAGAGAGAGAGAGAGAGAGAGAGAGAGAGAGAGAGAATTCATAATGATGAAGATACTGCGTTATCATGACCACAGTAGACTTTAGTAGTAAGGGTTAATTGACTTGAGTCCCTAATAATCTAGAGTAATAATATAGAAATTACTAATTAATTGTTTCTCGTCCATGTACGGAGAACATTAATAGGTACATGACATACTAAACTTTAATAAGGTATTCAAAGTTAGAAAAACGATTTAATTTTTTTGTTGTTGACAGAACACTTATACACATTGAAAATACAAACTTTCAATCAGCATAACTAACTGATCATTTCTCTTAGTTTTAACTCACATAAGGTTGCGAACTTTCAGAAACAAAACCATTTAAAATTTCGACAATTCCTGTCATAAACAACGGACACATGTTGCGAAATAATGCTAAACGTTTTATACTTAAGCAATAATTGACATAGTTATTATGAGTTTAGATGAGACCAGAATGATTTAAATATCAGATCTATAAATTAACTTAATCTAATCTGCATGTTAACATTTGTGGTATTAGGCAACTCGCTCAGTTTGTATGTATTTACATACTTTAGATACTTCTTACTCTTATAATGCTTTCCTATTTTCCTATTTCATCAACATACTGACATTGAGAAAGATTCTACAATTCAGCAGCTCTATCTTGTGAGGCACACCCTTCACATTCTCTTTCAGATATATCCAAACTTGTTAGACACCTTCCGGTTTTAACTGAAACCAATGATTTGTTATACGGAATGCTGCTAAAGTTAGAGTGTGCTTTTGCGGCATATTCATGAAATAAGTTGCTACTTCGTACCTTCATCCTCACCATCCTATGTCACAAGCATGTTTATAGTTTCGAGTTTTTGGCGGGGATTCTATTTGACAGCCATTTTTAAGAATTGTTACTATATTGCCGATAATTTTGCTATAATAATGATCTGTAATACAAATCAATTGTGTTCACCAAATATGGTAAGGTAGTTGCAATTTATGTCAGTTGTTATGTTTGTTTGTCTTAGTAATATTTTCAAATGCTGAAAAGTTTCCAATATGCTGAAATGTGAAACCAATTCAGGAAACCCGAAAGCGATCCAACTGCCTGTGTCAGAGGATGGTAAGTTTGCTTTATTCTATTTATCCTTATATCAAGAGCACAATATACCCATCCCTATACATATCTCGCCCAGTTTGAATCCTATCTTTATGTCTTTTGTTTGCCTATCTCTCTTCTTTTTCATTTATATCCAATCCACTTACATAACTCTTTCTTGTATATAAAGAACATATTTATACAACGACATCTTTTTGTGTTCCTCTGTGTGTTAATAATTTATTGGTTTGACTGTAATTTTAGCAATATTAAGAGCATCGAAAGGGGCTGTCGTAAATTGTGGAGCCAGTGGTAGTGCCCGTGTAACGTTTGGTGAAAACGAAGAAAGTACTGAAAGGAGAGTTGGTTGGTTGATTAAAATTTTTACGGCGCACCAGCACTATGAGGCTATTTAGCGCCATACAAAAGGTTATATCTTTCATTATTTAAAAGTGGTAAAAGATTACGTATCGACCAGCGATACGAACCCAAACAGTTGAAGGTAAAACGATAAAATGGTAACGGTGATAAATAAAGTTTCCCGATCAACGGGGAGTGCAAATGATGTATGACAACTAAAGCAGATGAAAGGTAATTAAAATCTAACGGCGGTATATATATATAGCACATAAAACTGTTTAAGGTGATAGCATAAATGCTATAACTTATGATAAATATTTACTTCCTTCAGGAAGTCTATAATATAAGAAATGCTAACTGTATCAAAGAGTTCCCTAATGTCATGCACATTGTAATAATGATTACGCGTAGGTTGGAGGTCGAAACACTCCAACATAAAGTGCTTAACAGTGAATGGTTCATTGCAAGATATGTACTCTGGTGGGTCGTCTCCTTTTAGTATATAGGAGTGGGTTACATAAGTATGGCCGATTCGAATTCTTGCAATGACTACCTCCTCCCCACGGACGGCTTTGTAGGAAGGAGTCCATTCTCCTAGGGTTGGCTTGATGGCATGAAATTTGTTATTCACGGCATCATTCCATGATGCCTGCCATTTCTGACGTAAACAGTCTTTGATACTACGTTTAAAATCAGTATACGGAGTATTAAAATCAGATGGTTCTAGTGATAGAGCCATTTTAGCAGCGCGGTCTGCTTTGTCATTACCTTTAATTCCAATATGGCTGGGTAACCAACAGTATACTAGATTGTGGGAGGTACTCAGCTCAGTATGTTTAAGGAGAACATTAGCTAATAATGGATTCTCCAGTTTTCTAATATGTAGTGACTGAAGTACTGATAGTGAATCGGAGAAAATGATGCTATTTAAAATACGCTTGCTTTCAATATATTGCAATGCAAGGTCTATTGCTCTGATTTCGGCTGAAAAAATGGATGTACCATTTGGCAAGCGGACTTTTGTTGTGTGTTTTGCACTAACGAAGGCTGAAGCAGCCTTTTCCTGATCTTTTGATCCATCAGTATATATTATTGTATAATTTTCAAATTGGGCGATTAGTTCATGGTAAGAGTTGTGGAAGATGGAAGGGTTTGTCTCCGATTTTTTTCCATCGTGTAATGTGAAAAGTACCTTTGGTTGTTGAAGTAGCCAGGGAGGTGTTTCGGAGACGGTCGTTTTCAGAATTTTTGAAAGATCAATTTTGGTACTGTCAAGGTATGGTAATATTCTAATGCCAAAGGTAGGTATGACGTTTGGTTTATTGTCATATAAGGTTTTATATTTGGGTTCAAAAACAGCCGAAAAAGCAGGGTTCAGAGGGTTTGAGCTTAATTTGAGAGCATACTGTGCAGAAAGTATTTCTCTACGTTGTGGTAAAGGTGGTTCGTTCGCTTCAACGAGTAGGCTTTCACACGGGGATGTCTTAAATGCTCCCAAGGCAAGTCTTATTCCCCGATGATGAATTGGGTCTAGCATCTTCAAATAGGACTTCCTAGCTGAACCATAGACAACGCAACCATAGTCTAGTTTCGAGCGAATAAATGTTCTGTATAAACTGAGTATGACTTTCCTATCAGCACCCCAGTCGGTGTGCGCTATTACTTTAAGTAAGTCTAGAGACTTCAAGCATTTAGCTTTCAAATTCTTCAGGTGTGGGATAAATTTCAGTTTTCTGTCGAAGATAATACCTAAGAATTTTGCATCCTCAACAACTGGAATAGGTGTTCCGTCCAGCATGAGTTTAGGTCCATCATGATGTCTTCGTAGCTGACAGAAATGCATACATACAGTTTTTGATTTCGAGAATTTGAAACCGTTAGTATTGGCCCAATTTTGAATCTTCTGGATATTTTGCTGTAATTGTCTCTCAATTGTATGCATGTGCTTGGATCGGTAACATATTAAAAAGTCGTCAACATATAGGGAGCAATCCACACCGGGAGTCAGACACTTGGTGATGCTATTAATTTTTATGTTGAAAAGTGTCACCGATAAAATACTGCCCTGGGGCACACCCATCTCTTGATCGTGCATATCAGAGAGGGTAGAGCCCACTCGTACCTTGAATTCCCTGTCTGAGAGAAAGTTTGATATGAACGAGGGCAGTCGGCCTTTTAGACCCAGATCGTGCAGGCCATTTAGTATTCCGTACTTCCACGTTGTGTCATAGGCCTTTTCCAGATCAAAGAAAACCGCTACTAAGTGTTCCTTCTTGATAAAAGCGTCGCGAATAAATGTTTCCAGTCTAACTAGATGATCATTGGTACTACGACCATAACGAAAGCCACTTTGGAAAGGAGATATTAAATTGTTGGTTTCCAAATACCATACAAGCCGAGAATTGATCATTCGTTCCATTGTTTTGCAAACGCAGCTAGTTAATGATATAGGTCTATAGTTGCTAGGATCTGCGCTATCTTTGCCTGGTTTGGGGATTGGTATTACTGTTGCTTCTTTCCAAATGTTTGGTACATTACCAGTAATCCATAAATCATTGAAGATTTCCAGAAGAACTGTTAAGGATGGTTCTGGAAGGTGTTTCAAAACTGGTAATGTATATCGTCAGGCCCAGCAGATGTATAATGGCCTTATTCAAAGATTCTATAAGCTCCGACAATGAAAACGGTTGCTTATAGCTCTCTGAGTTATTCGATGTGAATTTCAACCGTGTTTTTTCTTTATGAGCTTTCAATCTTCGGAAAGCTTCTGAATAATTAGACGATGAGGAATTTTTGGAGAAACAATCAGCAAGTACATTAGCTATTTCTTGTTTGGTATTGAAATTGTTATTATTTAGCTTCAGATGTCGGAATGAATTGTATTTTCCCTTTCCATTTATTTTGCGGATCGTGTCCCAAACTTTCTTTATTGAGGAACGAGAGTTTAAAGTTGAAACATATTATTTCCATGATGCTCGTTTACTTTTTTTAATTATGCGGCGGGCTTTGGCACGAACAATACGGTACTGCGTTAAGTTTTCGGGCGTTGGACGATTATTAAATTTTTTCAGTGCTTCTCGGCGTTGTCTAATGGCTTCTTTACATTCTTTGGTGAACCACGGTTTTGGGGTTCTTTTACAATTCGGCGAGGACTTAGGAATAGATTCTTCTGCAATCTCAATTAAGACGGATGTAAATTGTCGAATAGGATCAATATCGTTTAGGACGGTATTCCTGTTAAGTCTAGCTGTACAAAGTGTTTCAAACTTGGTCCAGTCAGCTTTCTTTAAATTCCACTGTGGAAACGTGTCATCAATTGTAACGTTGGTGTTCTTAAGAGAGATTGGAAAGTGATCACTGCTGTGAAGGTCATCAGCGACCTTCCAATTATAATCCAAAAGTAGTGAAGGAGAACAAATTGTCAAGTCGATACATGTATATGTACCAGTTCCTGGGTGCAAGTACGTCGGAGAATTGGTATTAAATAGACACAAGGCGTGTCTAGTAATAAAATCTTCGACCCTTTTGCCCCTGTCGCTTATGTAATTTGATCCCCATAAAATATTATGGGCATTAAAATCACCGAGTAAAACAAATGGTGCAGGAAGTTGTTGAACAAGCGTTTCTAGTTCGTTTGGTAATAAGTTGGTGTTTGGTGGTATATAAATAGAACAAAATGTGATCACTCGATGTAGAGTGACACTCACAGCAATGGCTTGCAAGTTTGTGTTTAAAGGGATGACGCTATGTGGGGCTCTATTGTTCACAGCAATAGAAACCCCTCCCGAGGCCCTGTATACGTTCTGTAAGTAGGTGTTAAACAGGGAGTAGTTTTTAAGTGTGATGTCCGTATCTTTTAAAAAGGTTTCCTGAAGGCATATTATTGCAGGATCATATTCGTTTAAAAGCAGGAGAATATCATTGTGATTGGCTTTAAGTCCTCGACAATTCCATTGTATGATCGTGTTCTTCATTATAAGTTTAGATTGGAGATTTTGGAGCTAGGTTAGACTTTTCGCGGAGAGAATTTATATGGTTATTTCTACGGAGGAAGTACGGGGATGATTTTTTTGTTAGGTCTGGAGCTACTTTGAGAACATGGAGCAGTATCTTCTGCATCCATGCTCTCAATGTCCCCAAACCTGTTATAGAGTTTGATGGGGTCTTCTGACCCTTTTTGCTGCCTATTTCCTTGTGATCTGTTTTTGTTCTTTGGCGATTTCGGTGGTTGAGTGTTATTGAATGTTGTTTGGGTAGATGCCGTGGTTCTTTGTGCTTGGTAATGGGGGGTGTTAGTGCTTGATGTTGACTCGGGTGCATCTGTCTGCGTTTGAGCGTCCTTCGTTGCCTTGGGGTTGTTCTTCACTACAGTGGAGAAGGATGGGCCAGGAAAAGATGTTTTTGCCTGTACAAGCTTTCTGGCCTCTGGATAGGGAATGTTGGATGTATATTTAACCCTCTGTATTTCCTTCTCCTGTTTCCAGGTATCACAATCCTTGGAATTGGCGTGGTGCTCCTTTCCACAGCTGACACAATGCGGAGTGGCTCTACACTCAGATTCCTGGTGAGAGTGATCTCCGCATCGGCCACATATTTGGCTTCTTGAGCAGCGGTCTTCATGATGACCATATTTCTGACACTTATAACATCGAAGTGGATTTGGTATGTACACATCAACCTTCACTTGCAGAAAGCCAACTTTGACCACTCTGGGTACTGTTGGCTTGTTGAAGGTGAGTATAATGGTGTTGGTGTCCTGCAGGTTGTTGTTATGTTTAATACGTATTCTACGGACTGCAGTGACACCTTCGTTTTTCATCCCTTCAATGATATCCGTGTCGCTGACTCCAGCCAAGTCACGACAGCGAATCACGCCTTTGGACGAATTGAGTGTTGTGTGGGCGAACGAGGTCACTGGAATATCGAAAAATGTTGTCATTTTCTTGAGGTTTTCTGCTTGACCTCGTCGCTCACACTCGACAAGTAGGCAGCCCGATTTTAACTTTTTAACACCTTTTGGTGTTCCAATCAGTCCCATAATTGTTTTCTCGATCACAAACGGAGAGAGTACATTAAGCGGTTTTGTGGCATCTTTAGACTGTATAACCATGAAGCGCGGAAATGAATCCACACCACATGGTTCATCATCTGAGTCAGATCCAGTTTTGGTACGTTTTAGTTGATTTTTTTTTTGGAAATATCCATGTTGGTGTATTTAAAATTCAGCACCCGTGCTCCCCGCCCACCAAGGAGCCCAACAAGGGGACACTTTTCAAGTGTCAGGGATACACAGATGTTATACTCAGTAGGTAAATTCACCTCCTGATTCATCCCATAAGATATACTCAGTCGGTAGAATTACCTCCCAATTGACCCGTTGAGCCACCGCCTTCTAGGAAGTCTTCTAAGACTTGGAAAAGGGAAAGTTAAAGGGATAGAATGTAGGGGCAACGGTGGTATCAAGAGAGATACAACGAGAAAGATAAAGAAAGTGAGCGAGTAAATAAAGACCTCCTAGGGCTCGGCGTGACCAGCCCATTTGTCGAGACCGGGCCCATCCCGACCACCCGTCTAGAAGAAGTAGAGGCCAAAGTAGTGTATTGCATCGGAAAGCCTCTGCTCAACTACCAGAATCCTTTCCTCCTCCGACACGGGTCGCAACCCACGGCAAACAGGTTGCCTCTACTTAGTCGCCTCTTACGACACGTAGCGAGGCACGGCGGGCCAATTCTACAACCCCGGACCAGCAGGGGGGACTGAAAGGAGAGAAGGTAAAGATAAGAACTATGATCGAGGTTCATTAATAGTAATCATCGGATCTGAAGATCATTCAGGTAGGAATATGCATCTCAAATAAATCTTAGAGCAAATCTAAGGAAAAACCATCTTATATGGATATGATTAAACTGTCATGTTGTCCATCTACAAAGCAATACATCCATCTGTGAACGCATTAACATCCACCTTCATTATTAGAATTGAACTAAATTTATTTGTGAAGGTTTGTCTTATTAATAGCGTCAGGAGGTCAACGATGAGCAGATTTGTGAATATTTCTTATAATTATGCTTCTTGAACACCTTGGCATAGGCATTGCTAATGTAAAACATTGCTAATGCTCCTGGTTCTACATTTATTTGTAGAATTCAACCAAATTTGCCTTGATGGTTCATCTCAAGAAACACTAAGATAAATTTTACGATGAGCGGTGTTGCACATTTCTTAGTAACGACCCTGAATTGTTGTATCACAAGCAATGCTACTATATAACCTTATGATGACCAGCTTTCTCACTGATTATCTTTTGATACGTAATAGAGGAATATGGTACAAATTTCCAGGTCACAAAATAAGTGTTAAGTTTCTAAAAGTTTAAATATTTCCTAAATATGTCAACCACACGTACGACTGGTGCTTACGTTAATGTCATGTACAGTCAACAATATATAAATAGAAGAAAATGTAGTATTATAAGTATTAGCCAATAAGTTTTAAAACTAGAACTTTTAATCAAAATGTTAAGGACATTCCTTTGTTTTATTTTGTCTGCAGTGAGGTTGTCTGGATTAAATGGCATCATAATACCCACATGTTTATATGTAGATAATTCATTGATATTACATTTACCGAGAAAGCATAGCTAAGTATGTTTGAAATAATACAGAGATAATCAAAAGAAAATGAATCCTTAAACTATTCGTCCCAATGTTTGGACGCAACATTCGTGTCCTAAGTGTTACATTCCAAAATCAGATAAAAGTTATTTCACTCTCATAATATTCCCGATTGTGTTTGACCCAATTCATAATACATATCGTGAAAAGACGGCACCAATAGAATTTCAGACACTTTTCGAAATGTTAAAAATTAATTTTGTGTGAGAATATTACATCTAGGATTCTTATGAAATATTGGCAGCACGTAGACAAATAGCTGACACTGTTTACATCAGCAATGTGTATCTTATGATTTTTCAATGCTATCCATTCTTTGTAGCCTTCATCATCATCATCATCATCATCATCAGTTCCATAGTCTGGTAGACCGTTGGGGCACAACACAAGACCGAACAATCAGCTTCCTCCATTTCTCCCGATTTTCCGTCTTTCTCATTGAGTCGCTCAATGTCAAGCCTGTCCAGTCTCGAATGTTGTCTTCCCACCTCTTTCTCTGCCTGCCTCTCTTTCTTCTTCCTTGTACAGTGCCTTGCAGGATTGTTTTGGCAAGTCCTGATGATCGTGAGACATGCCCATACCACTGCAGTTTACGTTGTTTCACTGTGCTCAGGAGGTCTTCGTGAGGCCCAATGGCTTGTCTGATCCTTTGCCGTATTTCTTCATTGGTGACACGATCTTTGTATGAGACGCCGAGGATCTTTCGGAAGTATCTCATCTCTGTGGCTTGTATCCTTTTCTCTAAGTCACCTGTTATAGTCCAAGATTCACAGGCGTAGAGAAATATGGAGATAACCAGTGAGTGCATCAGTCCGACCTTTGAACTCAGTGCGATGTTCTTGTCGATCCAGATGGGCTTCAGATTTGTCAGCGCTGTTGTCTGTGCAATCCTGGAGAGTACTTCAGGCTTTGATCCTTCATCTGTTACAATTCCCCCCAAATACTTGAAGCTATGGACTGTTTCTAGCTTCGTACCTTGGACTCTGATGTCAGTACGGATGCCCTTGGTGTTTCTGGTCATCAGTTTGGTCTTCTCTGCACTCATTTCTATGCCGTAGGCAGCGGAGGTTTTGTCGAGGCTCTCTACTAAGCTAGCTATTTCTTGTTCATTTCCTGCTAGTCCATCAATGTCGTCGGCAAAGCGTAAGTTGGTGACTGTTCTGCCTCCGATGTTGACTGCCCCTTCATGCTTTTCAAGCGCGTCAGCCATGATTCTCTCCAGAAAGATGTTGAATAGTGTGGGGGAGAGCAGACAGCCTTGTCTGACTCCGACTGTCCTTCTGAACCAGTACCCTATGCTGCCATTGATGTATACTTCACTGGTGGCCTTGTCATACAGGTGCTCTATTACTGTGATGAGGTTGGCATTGATGTTGTACAATCTCATGGTCGCCCACAAGGCTGCGTGACATACCCTGTCAAATGCCTTCTTAAAATCCACGAAGACGTGGTACAGATCTTGCTGGTGTTGGAGGTACTTCTCACACAATATCCTGAGGTTGAAGATCTGCTCTGTTGTGCTGCGCCCTGCTCCGAAACCTGCCTGCTCCTCGGCAATGATCTTTTCAGCCTGTGGCTTTAGTCTGTTTAGCAGTATCCTCAACATGACTTTGCTTGGATGGCTTATAAGACTGATTGTACGGTGGTTTTGACACTGTTATAAATTGCCTTTCTTGGGGAGGGTGATGATCAGTGATTGTGTCCACGGCGATGGCCATTCTCCTGTTAGCCAGATCTTGTTGCATATGTTTGTGAGGACGCTAATCATTGCTTCTCCCCCTGCTTGGACCAGTTCTGCTGGGATGTTGTCCACTCCTGCCGACTTCCTCTTTTACAACGCTCTCACTGCTGCTTCTGCTTCATCCCGTAGGATAGGGTGGTTGTCGTTGTTAGTTGCTGGAGGGACGTTCAGTACCTCTGGATCTATTATGGGTTGGTGGTTGTAAAGTTCTGCGCAGTACTCTTTCCATCTTTTCAGAATATCTTTTTTTTCTGTGAGGCAGTTTCCGTCTTTGTCCTGTAAGGAGGTAACTCGAAGTTGTTTTGTGCTTGTTAGATCTTTGACCAGCTGGTACGCTTTCATGCTGTTGTTCCTTTTCAAGTTTCCCTCAATGTCTTTGGATTGTTCTTCTATCCAGTTCTCTTTTGCTTTTTCATGTTTTTCTTGACTTCCTGGTTGACTGCTTTATACTGCTCTGCCCCTTCTTTATCATTCTTCTTCATCTTCAGCTCCCTCTTCTTGTCATACATGTTCAGGACCTAAGCTGTGACCCAGGGCTTGTTGACTGGGCGATGTCTACCAAGGATCTCGCTGGCTGTTTCGGTCGTTGCTGTATTAAAGGTGGTGATCAACGTGTCCATGTCTGTATCATCAGCGTCGAGGATGGTGAGCGGTGCAAATTTCCCACCAATCTTTGCTTGGAAGGCTTCTGCTACTTCTGGATCCTTCAGTTTCTCGTGATCGAACTTTATTCTTGTTTGGTTATCTTTCTTGACCTTCTTTAGATGTAGCCTGAAGGTCATCATCACCAGATCATGGTCACTTCCAATGTCCGCTCCGGGAAAGCTTCGAGTCTTGGCGATGTTTACACTTGACTGTTTGCGCCTCTTTACCATGACGTAGTCGATCTGACTGTGATGGTCTCCGCTTGGACTGTGCCATGTCCATCTTCTGGATACTTTGTGTTGGCTGAAGGTGTCTGCCAGCATAAGGTCATTGCAACTAGCGAATTCCAGGAGCTTCAGGCCTCTCTCGTTGGTCTGTGCATTGCAGCAGTGCCCACATGTTCCTTTCCAGTTCATGCAAGCATCCTCGCCTACCTTGGCATTCCAATCGCCTTGCACATCCAGAATGTCTTTCTTCGGTGTTTTATCCACAACTTCTTGTAGTTGGTCATAGAAGTCTTCCACATCTGCGTCATCAGAGTCTGATGTTGGGGCGTATGCCTGTATGATGGTGATGTTGAATGGAGTTGCCCTGAGGCGGATGGTGATAAGCCGGCTGCAGACTGGCCGACAGCCCATGACAGTACTCACGCTGTCCTTTTGGACAAGGAACCCAGTCCCTGCACATGTTTGTCCTCTCTACCACTAAAGTACAGTTTGTGGCCTTCCAAAGTAGTTGTTTCTCCAATATTCTTCCATCTTACCTCACAGAGTCCTAGGATGTTCCAGCGGTATCTGTTCATTTCATAGGTAAGCTCCTCTAGCTTTCCTGCTGCTCTCAGTGTTCTTACATTCCAGGTTCCAATGGTGATGTTGTTCCTGAGACGAATCTTGCTGCTCTGAGCACCAGTCGCATACTTTTCACCTCCGCCCTGGTGCATGACGGAAGGCGCGGCCCTTGTTGACCCGGGCGACGACCGAGCCGGTATGGGATGAGTAGTGATTGTCATTTTTCATATGGTGTGTCTAGGGCAGCTGACGCCTGGCGGAGCCCAACCCTCTGCAGGCCTGACCGCAGCCGATTTCCTCCAACTAGGTGGCTCGCCTTGGTCACGAACATGTAGCTGTTGAGCTGTTGGCAGCCCTTCCGCTTGGCCGTTGACTTCGTCTCGGAAGTTCTTCCGCCCAGTGATGCCATGTTAACATCACACCATTTATCCATAGCTGGAAGACTCGTGGGGGGCGGGAGCGTCTACCTTCCCGTGCAAGTCTGGAGGACTTGCCCACTGCCTTACTCCATACAAAACACGGCTTAATAATTCTACTGCAGATATATTCAACCCATGTCCCGTGGGTCGCATCTTGCCCGCACCCTCATTATCTCGGGTGACATTTACATTGTTTGGGTACATTTAAAAATTGCTATCTTTCTTTCATGCTTGAGGAATCGGTACATGCCTGCTCCTCTGGTCATAGACACCAGACGATGTTATGTGATAGTCTGCCATTAATTTGTCCGTCTATCCTTAAGTACCAGCTATGTTTGCTACCCTTCCTGAACTATTTGGGGGATTGCCTTTAAACGTTGCATACATATTTGCCCCATCGTCAATTAGTCGTATCTGAAAATGGTGTTGCTCGGACTTCCAACATGGACGCCATAGTGACCATCGGTAACATCTTCTTATCGTTACACCTTCGGAACGGATAGTCATATGATCAAGAGGACATCATTATAAAGCTTTGTATGCTATCTAGTTGTCCCTATATTGTAATGGTATCGATGATTTCCAGTCACAATGGTCACAATGGCAGTCATGTTGAAATCTCGTTATTGCCGCTTCTCTGAACGGAATGTCATATTGAGCTTTCACAAGAAATTTTCGTATGCTGTCTAGTTGGTCGTACATGACAACGGTGCCTATTTCATGTCTAATATTGTCACCATAACTGCCATCTTCAAAAACAAAATTGTGTCGCCATTTTTTTTGAATGGATAATCATATGAATATGGAGTTTTCACTACAGGACTTCTTTTGATACCTAGTTGGTCTTACATGAAAGCTGCGCTAATTCGCCAATCATAATGGCCACGATGGCAGCCATCATTAAAATCTTTGTTATAACTACTCTGATGAACCAAAATGTATATTGATATGTGTTTTCAGCTGACGTTTCCTATGATGTCTAGCTGGTCCGAAGTACAAATGGAGCCTATTTGATGGCTAATATGGTCGCCGCAATTGGCATTGCTACTACTCCTGATCGAAATGTCATTTCAATCAGGGTTTTATCAGAAGAAGTCTTATGATGTCTAGATGGTCCTGAATGCACAATGGTGCTGATCTGATGGTTAATATGGCCACAAGACAACCCTGTTAAAAAAAAAACGTATTATCACAGCTCCTCCTAAACAGAACAAAGAGACATACTGATAAAGAATGTCCACTAGAACAATTCCTATGTTGTTCAGTTGGTCCTAAACCAGAATAGTGTAAATCTATTCTCCACAATGGCGCCACATTGGACATCTTGCAAATCTTAATTTTGCTACATCTCGTAGATGTCTGGTCACATTAGCATTGTCCGCACACCAGCAAAGACTTATAAAATAGTGGGAATCTAGTATCCAGTATGTCATCGTGAAATGTATATTATTGTTACTTCTCCGAAAAGGAAAATATTTTCAAAACGGGTTGTTTATCACCATGATTCTTATAATGAATTGTTGATTTTAAATTAAAATGATGCTAATCTGAAATTCATTTTGGAATGGGTTTGCATCAGAAGACTTTGCAAACGATGCAAACCGACTGACAATATGGCCACCATGGTAACCATCTTGAAAATATTGTTATTTCTGCTCATCCCAAACGGATGGATATAACAACATGGTATTTCCTCCATTAGTGTTCCTATGATACCCAGTTAGTCCAAAATGAAAATGGTGCGAATCATACATCCAAGATGGATATCACGACGACTATCATGAAATCTTGACTACGGAGAATTTGCTTAATTTTAGCTAAGTATTGGATGGAACTAATTCAAATGAACTCGGAAACTGTTATCCAAATATCTTTCGAATTCATATTAATTTCACAAAGACTGACATATACAGTTTATAACTGGAACACACAAGCAAAATATTTTAAGTAATTAGGCACTCTCTTTGAAATTTCTTCTGTGTGGTCCTTTGGCAGCAAAGGGCCTCTTCAGAAGGCTCATTCCGTCTTTGGCATATCAATATATGAAGGGCCAACAACACCGGTCTCTTGCATCCAACCTTAGCCTCATCAAACCTGGCTAGAAAGAGCATGTATCCTGTTTGTCCCCATGGGCACCAGCAAAGTTATTTTGAAGGATAAAACCTCAGTCCAAGAAGCACCCTTGTTTTTACCAACCCTTGTCCGGCATGGGATGGATCGGTTTGTCCAAGGGGGAAATTCTTGGGAGCCTTTTTCCGTTGGTAAGGACGGGATCCAGCTTTAGTGACTAGCCGCCTCCAGCTAAAATGACACACCTCTTTCTTCAATTCTGAGAGATATGTTGAGAGTAACGAATCATGAGTATTAGGTGAATTGTTTGTAAGAAAGTTCGAAATATATGAATGAGGTATTGACAACATTTGATTTGATATGGGTTTGCAATAAAAATGAGCAAGACACCACAACAAGTATCATAGGATTCAGATCTTGTCGGAACCAAAACATGTTTTGATGATTCATTATATGTTTAGTATCATTTTATTATGCTCCTATTTTCATTTCCACACAGAATTATTTAACCTATTATAAACATAAGCAATTTGTGCGTAAAGACGTTACTGGCAACTGCCTCTTCATTCTTTCAGACAATTTATATGAAGAACATAGCATACCATTGTTGCAGACGTCTCAGCCAAGGCCAACACAAAATGGTGAATATTGTATACTTTACTATTCTGTGTTTAATGTTTCTGTATTTCTATGCATCTTCTATTGTTCAATTATCTTTCTTGTCGCTTCACTATCAATTCATTAATATATAATATGTACTACGTCTGTGCTATTAGTGTATATATTTTCAACATTTGCTTGGTTTATTCTTCGCTCAATTGATATACTTTGGCAGCTTTGTAGCAGAATATTATTGTTAAAGTTGACTTAGCCAAATCAAACTAGGTACGACTTATGCGTCTTTGAGAAAGTGTTGAGTGGTCAATATTTAGCATGGTAAAACTGTCACTTGAAAGAGCCCTTTGTTCACATTTGATACAAATGGTATACAACAAAGAAATATTGTATAATTTAAAAATTTCAGCATAATTGTTATAAAACGATATATATTTAATACCAGTAATACGTCGTCTGTCAGTTCATTGCAGATATAATCATAGCTTTTGCCCTCTTGTGATATTGCATGATTATTGCATTGTGTTTATTATTAGTACCCTTATTTGAACCTTTCTCTATTAGTGATTTTAATATTCTGTATATGCGTCTAGTTTTAAAAAAAAAATCATTTTTAGTTGTGTTTGCAGGGCTCGTTTCTATGCATAGTCTCGTTTTAACCCTTTATTTATTGTGACCACTGTTTATTTCTACATTTAAATATGAAGGTATTTTGCCTAAAAAATCTTTAAATGATACTATATGTTGGTATCTAGACTAGTCATAGTGGTCACATACCAACATTATATTCTTTATATTTATCGGTTGTTGCACACCGGTTAATTGTAATTATGCTGAGTTGAAGTCATTCATTTTCACCTGTACTAAGGATAAGTATTGTTGATATTAAATCGTCTCCGACTACAGGTTGAACACCATTCTTTTTCATCTCTAGCGAGTAGCCGTTTCTCCAATATTCTATATAGTAATATTGTATTTTTTCTGGGTTACGAACATTACTTGTAATCAATTCTAGGGTTAAGTACTATTGGTCTTCCGTTGCGCTTGACCACAGGTAGCACACGTTTATCACAGTCATCAATACATACCAGTATGTACAGTATTACTGATTTTATATTGCAGAACACGTTAGGACTCACACCATCCATTAACATTATAATGAACATTTCAGATTTGGCTTCATGGATTTCAGAATAAAATTTTCGAGCCTTGAGAACCAAAGGGTGGGAAAATATGAGCATAACAAACCTTTGGGATACACATCCCGCCTGCCTTGCATGTACTAATTTGAGCAGGGACGAACGGATATCTTTTCTTCAGTGTATATTATGACTACGTGACGGACTATGCCACAAGTAGCTGCCCCGATAAGTACTTACTAAACGAACGGTCCTCCTCCTCATCTATAGAACATATTAGATCCTTTTCTACATCCATCAGGTCTAAGAACATTATCTTTCCGTTGCTGATGGTATTACACAGTCATACAATAATAAAGACTCATTCCCTGTGGTGGCATACAAGGTCCCTTAATCTATGACGCTTGTTCCAATCTAGTCAGTACCTGCTACTGTTAGGTGATGTGTCCATAAGAAGGGAGGAAACTCCTGGGTGGAGAGAAAGAGAGCTGACTCGCTCTCTCTCTCTCCTGCTTGGCATCACTCCGTCCAGTCCAGTATTGATTCCATGTTTAGCTGAAAGTGGTCGATGGTTGGATCCTCTATATAATAAATGGATGATATTGGCGTCAGTTCCAGGAATATCATTCACTTGCAAGGACACCATTTTTTTCTCCAGTCAAATCTGATGAACGTAAGGGAATATGTACATTCCACTCTCCAGAACGGAACAATAGAAAGGATACTTAAAGAACATTCTCGAGGCTTCTACTCTCGGACTTTATGGTATGAAAGGCCGAAGATTATGGATGATCATCATCCTTTCTGCCTTAAACATGTATTTTCATGAGCAAGCCTGCAAGTACGAGACCAAAACACCAGTGACAAATGCTTTAATGTCCAGAGACCAGAGGGTCTCCATCGACCTCTAAGATACATACTTTCCATATCGCAATTTTTCGCCCTCACAGAAAGTGTCTCCGGCTTTGTGTGGTCCGGGAGGTTTTCTAGATTCACTCTCTACAACACAACATATTCTCCGTATCCAGAGTCTTTCCTAGAGCTATGGCAGAAGTCGCCGTCCACGTATGTCCCTGGGTATCCCTATCATCTAGCACTTCGATAATAGATTGTTCCACACTGACCACCAAAAGTCCCTCAGAGAAATATGTGACGCTCCAGGTTCATAGTGATCGGGCTGGGTTTTTTTTGCGAAACCTCGAGAAATATTAGCGAATTCCAACTTAGGATTTTGGATATGTATGGATGAGATTACTAGATCAGTTCATATCCCGTTGGACAGAATAGAAGAAATCCTGACCCTTTGGAACCACTGAGACCCAAGAATTTCCTTTTGTCTCGCCTTTAATGTTTCATTAGTCTCAGATCAGATGGCCTGTATCGTGGACACCCTGAGCCTTAGTTGATTGTCATTCTTCTTTCTTCCCACGCAATTTTCTGCATCAACGTTATGCATGTGATGGTCACAGTTTTGACAATAATCAGCAGCCACTTGTCTCCAAATTAAATATAGGTTTCTTCCTGCTTTATAAAGCTATTCAAGTATGTCGATTATGAATGGTCTTTATATGCAAGTGAAACATTTGTTTTGCCAGAAGTTCATTATATATGTAAAGATGTATCGTATGTCATATAATGTCCATTCGCCATGCTCAAGTAAATCAATTTGTTAGTGCATTTTAGTTGGAGAATCTCTGCGTCGCGTAAAGATTTCCATCGAGTAATAACATTTCTTTGAGAATTTTTGCAATATGTAACGGTTAAAGGTAAATTGTTCTTAAAGTACCTCCTCTATTTGAGATGTTGTCAACCCCCCCCCAGCACAAAAAACCCTAAAAACAAACCCAGCTGTTACTAAATGTAATTTGGTTTTGCAATCATGTGTCTGGACTTGCTTTATTGCGCTATTTAGACAAATTCTTTAAATTGTGCTTAGGCCAACCAACCGAGTAGCACTTCCGCATTTGTGATGTACGCAACTGACTTGATAAGAAAAATGTTACAGAATGCGCTGTGTTCACGGATTGTATTGCTGCTACCTCCCTGCATGCATACAACACTCATTGCCCTAGAAGGATTAGAAAATGCTTTTATACAAAATACATTGAAACGGGTTTAGCCGACGTAACTAGGAAAGCTGACTTGTATCTTTTGCATTTTTATGGATGCTGTTAATTTACTTTTGGGCATAGTAGATTAGTGCATAGCATGCTAGACTCGTATGAAAGAACATTTCCGTCAGCCAGACCAAGTGACTGATATCCTAGCCTCTTCGTATTGGAAATAAACATTTGTTTCGCCAGCTATATTTTGTATCCATGAGAAGTACCCAGATATGCAATTTGTGACATCGTTTCATATTTTCTGGCAATGCCTCCATCATCCGTGTTATACAGAAGCTACCATATCTTCAAGGACTTTAAGTATCGTTTTCAAATGATGCTGATCCAACAAATATGACAGAAATGATCGATGCCACAAAGCATGATAAGGCTGTTTATTTGGCGACAATCTGCCATAAACTATGGCTCCTGTTACTGAACAAAGAAGAAGCTGTGGGACTGGTATAATACTTATATAATGATGATATATTTTATTATCATCAATTATATGCATGATGATGAAGTATGCTTGTATCTGATTGGATGATTATGTATCTCTTTAAGGACTGTAATCCTGCTAACAACGTAGAAAGGTGTTTTTATAAAGATTTGTATGTAATTTATATTATCAAGATATTAAAGAAATTTGACTCTTAGGAATATAAACATATACTAATGAGGCACTGAAACAACTTCGATTTGTTTGGTTTTCAAGGAAACATACCTACCACCACCGAAAAATAAAATAACTAAATTCCATAACTTCTGAATTATTTAATCGAATAAACAAGCTCTGGCAAGAACATATTAGCTCTGCAATTCTTTTGTCAGATACTTGTATTCATATTAATATTTTAGTGTCAAATTGTATTTCTTTTTCTTGCAATCAATTTAAGGTTAAATATACTAAAAACATATGGGCACGCCATCCCGACAAAACCTCCCCGCGAAATAGCTGCTCCTCTGATCCCTTCAGAGCATACCTTAGTCTTGTTGACCTGCAAAGTTAGTGTCTTTATAAATGCAATAGCAATTTGCTCAAATTGGTTGTGCTAATCGTTTTTAAAACTTCCAAATTTTGCTTAAGTGGTTGCTTTCATTATGAACTGCATGGCTTACAGTCTGATATACCGAGCTTGCTTGACTTCATGAGTCTTTTTTTACTACCGCCTAGGGCCTGTGTTTAGTAGAACTGTTTTCACTCTTGTAAAATAGTCTTACGTCCTGAAGGTATTGAGTGAATGTAATGTAAAGATGATGCACATATACTACAGAGGTATTGACATAGTTTGATTTAGTATGGTGTTGCATTTACAATGAATAAAACCTGTATCATGACATTCAGATTTTTCCTGTCGGAAGCAAAACACCTTGTTACTGATTATGTGTTTAGCATTTCTTTCTACTCTTTCATTTCCACCAACAGTTTATGAAGTTATTATAAGTGTAAACAGTTAATTGTTATCGACGTTCCAGATAATTACCTCTTGTTTTGCAGAAAATGTAAGTGGAGAACAGACAGTACCTTTGGAGAAAAAAACATGAGCTATGGACAAAACATTTTGGTAAATGCTATGTCCTTTATCATTCTGTGTTTAATTATTTTTTTCTGAATGTCTATCCTCCTCCAACTGTAGGAATCATTTTCTATCTGCATCTATATCAAATTATTCATGCAGAAGATCGGGTCACTCATTCACTGTTAGTGAACATAATTTCCATGTTTATTCTTTGTTCAACTGATAACTTTAAGCAGCTTTGTGGTAGAATATGCTGGAAAACGTTGGATCTAATTTAGAAATAATTATAAGCCCTACCACATTAACTAAGCAACGCAGTCAATAATATTAATGCCGAACTCTGATATCTTTTTCAAAACTAGGGTGAAGAAAGTCTATATTGGCCAATATTTAGCATGTTTAAAAGTGTCGTCAAAAGTAACAGATTGGTAGAATATGAGCTAAATAGTATTCACTTTATAATTTTTAAAGAAGTATTTGTATATTTAAAAACAAAAGTTTCAATTTAATATCAGTAATACGTTATCTGTCAGTCTGTAACATAGTTGTTGGGGGTCCCCGAGTGGCAGAGTGGTCTAAAGCGCTTACCGTTCCGGATCACTGCCATCTCACCTCTGTCTGAGTGGGTTAGAGTCTCATGCTCGGCTAACGTGGGATACGTGGGAAAACTTGCCAGTAGCTTCTCGTGGGCCCGTGGTTCTTCTCGAGGTTTTCTCGGGTTTTTCCTTCACCAGTTATACTGGCCGCCATGTATAGCCTATCATATGCTGACAAATGACATTAAACCCTACAGCAACAACAACATAGTTGTTGACGGCTTTGGAGATTTTAGGACATTTGTGTTTTATTTGACAACCTTGTGTTTCGCTTCCTCCATCAGCGATGTGAGTATTCTATTAATGTGGCTAACTTTTATAGTAATTAATTTATCGTTGTTTTTGCTGGAGGTTTGAACAAACATAATTTCACATTAAATAGGAGATCAGTTTGATTAATATAACTGCTTTAAATAATGTTATATATTGATATGTAGACTTGATTTTGGGTTGCGCACACACTCATTGTATTGTTTTAAAGTGATTCGGTACTAAAATTCCACTTAATTTTAATTATTTTGCTATTTTCTTAAGCAATGATGATATTAAACTGTGGTTGACAACAAGGTGCATACTCTTCCTTGTCATCTGCAGCGAATCGGCATCACTCCACTTACTTTGCATTCTCTATAATAATATTGTATTTTTGCTGGGTCTCGAAAATTAGTTGTCTTCAATACACCAGTAGAGTAGTGTTGGTCTTGCATTTTGTTTGACCTTAGGTCCCATGCGCTCATCATTGTTAGCAATACCACACAGGTAGGTACAATACTAGTAATTTTAAATTGCAGTTGACTCCAGGTCTCACGCTATCCATTAATATCATTATCAACATTTTCGACTATTGTTCTTGATTCATTGTTTTTCCCTTATTCATTATTTTCAGATTTTCTGGTTGCAACTATGTCAAGGCAAAATGCAGAAAAATATTAGTATGCACATGTTCCATGGAATACAAATTCCACCTCTCTTGCATGTACTCGTTCCCAAATGACAGACCGGTGTCCTTTCTACTGTTTATTGCGTAAAGACGTGTAATAACTTGGCATAAGTAGACCTTCCTCTTCGTCATCCATAAACATACTCTATTCTAATCTGATTCCCCCTTGTCTCAGAAGGTTATCTGTTCAGTGCTAAAATGTACTCCAAAATCCTAGGCATATATACATATAGAACGAGCATGTGGAGAGCCTTTAGACACATGATTCTTGTTCTAGCTCAGGCAGCACTTGTTACAATAAGGTCCAGGGTCCGTCCGAATGTATTTGTAACTCATGGTCCATAGTGGCCCGATTGGGCCATGGTCAAACTAGAGAAATTGAAGCTAGTTCCATCTGAGGATGTGCTATATATGGGTACAAATTTTGCCATAAACAAGGGATTAATTCATATCCCGCTAGACGACCAAAATCATTGTCCTTTGTGAGGCACCGTGTGCCAAGAATTTGCTCTTGTCTCGCTATATCTATATTTTTGTGGATCTTAAACTCAGTTTTGAACCTTGTTCTCCTAGAAAGATAGAACCTGAGCCTTCTCCAGTTTATCTACATATTGTAGGCTGGAAACCACACAGACAACTCCGATTTATGTAGCATCGGAATGTCCATCAATTGTACTAATAGACCCATCGTGACTGGTGTTTGAAGAGGGATCATATATGCGCTCCGAACCTCATCACTATATGTTAATGTGCTCGTCACATTCGAGGAATTACGCTCATTTGGAGTCGGAATGGCTAGTTCTTTAGGATTCGTGGCCCCGAGAAGAATCTACTAGCCAGATAAAGAATGTGGAAATGAAGGCCTTTTTTTAGCCGTAGAAGGGTGCTCTAACAAAATAAAATCGTGATGAGTGGTTGTCCTTTACAACACGTATGTAACATGCGACAACGAGGTACACTTATCCCTTTTCTATGCACGGAGGTTAGGGAGCCCGTTTACTGGGGATCTTTGGAAGGCACTATCGTCTGAAATTAGCATATCATGGAAAGAATAATGTATATTCAGGAGGAGAATGGTAGTGGCTACGGAATAGTCACTTCCTCAAGTTGTAGCTGTAGCCATGTCCAATTCAGGGGGAGACTCTTAGTGCACTTGTTTTGGAAAAAAATTAAACATCAGTCTTTAGAGTTGCTTTCTTCTATTGTCAGCTCAGAGTGCTTGCACATTAAACATATTCAGCCTGAAGCGGGATCTTTTGTTTGCTTACATTTCTGTCAGGGTCACCAGATCTCAATGGCAATCCTTATTTCTACCCAAGGAATTTGATATATAAAACACTCTGCACTAAATTGTCTGGATTCTGCGGGAGTTGGCCAGATTTTCCCAGACTAAACAGTGGTTTCTTCCTGCTCTAGTACCTGACATTGCAAAATCATATTAATCGTGACTGCCGGTTTTATAAAAGTGAAGCATTTGTTTTTATAGAAGGGTATCATGTATAAAAAGACTTGCAAACATTTATTGTGTTGCTTATACTCGCAATATTCAAGCCATTGTAACTATCAGTTGATCAGTATTTATGTTGTTTAATGAATTTCCATTAAACTACATTCACGCTTAGAGGGGTAAATCCTCCAGATTTATCGTGATAACGATACAAAACTTATTCCAAAAAACATTTGATGGAGAAATAATATAACACTAAATTTGCTCATTATATACTCTTAAATTCATTTTTATTTGCACTTTTTAAAAAATGAAATATAATACATCAAAATTCTTCAACACCGGCTATTGTTGCTAAAAACATAAACATCACCTCATTTCAGAATCTGCTCAACATAATTGGATAACACTTTGTAGAAAGCATCCTGGGTTGAAGACTTTTAAAGATTGCACAAATGAGTTTGATCTACCATGAGCCGTGGCTGTCATTAGCAAATATAGAAAACATGTAAAAATCTTCAGCTCCAGGACTGCGCAACAGAACGTAACAGAAAGCATCACTGAAGACCATTAACATTTATATAATTCATACCGATCAATTAATATTTGTTTATAAAAGCTGAAGAAACAAAACATTTAAACAACGTTTCAACAACATGGCCCATGTTAATAAAACAGCGACTTAGATTACAAACACCTTTGAACAATTGTTGAAAATATCATCCTACCAGAGAGGCTTTTCCTGTTTATTCACCTGGTCCTAATCGCCCATAAAATATTTATGCAATTTCAAACAATGAATAAACCTTTAGACAAGTCCAAAGCTGCTTAATAGGATTTTGTCATAATTTGAAGAACGTATTTCAAACTTGTGTAAATGTGGCTATAATTACTGCAAATCAAACACTGAAACAATTGTTTCTCTAAAAATGTTGGGTTTAAACACACGATCAGAAACATTCTCGAAATGAGGGCCATTTAAGTTTATATAAATGATGCTGAGCTATCTTCAAATATGTCCACTATTTTGAAGAGAATCTGACCAAACACGATACAAATCATATTGTAGTTGCTAGTCTGCCAGTTAAAGCTACACAAATAAATTTGAAGAGGACTATTATTATTTACAAGTGAAAAGGTTTGCATACGCCTTCCCTCCTGCAGAACAAAATTAAAACAGATCATAAAATGAGTTTGGAAAATAATTGTATTCATGCATTATAAATATAATGTAGTATGCATATATATATATATATATATATATATATATATATATATATATATATATATATATATAAAA